>LGRX02000541.1:0-69937 GCA_001247695.2 Cymbomonas tetramitiformis | reverse complement strand
ACTAGATATCAGAAAGTCCCGTACTCGTGTGGATAAACTGTATAAGATAAATAAACCCTAAGCTAGATATACCCGGAACGGTCTCGGACGGTCTCCGGAGTCTAGCCTACCTGTGGCACAGCGTGTGTCACAGTACGAACCTACAGATCAGTCAGCAGTCCAGTGTTGGTCCTAGGGATCTGTCATAGGGGCCTGACCGGGACTCCCAGTCAGGGCTGCCTACACAGATTTCAGCACACCACCCCAGCACTGTGGGTGGTGACTGGCTAGGAGAGTCAGAAAATGTAAAGCTGTAAGTGTTAGGGCAGGAGCCAGGGTGACAAGGCCTAACTGCTAATCTAACTGTGCAATTTTGATACACAAACTAGAACCCTCTAGCTAGCACAAGAGCAGAAACTCACAGGCAATTAAGGTCCTGCTAAACTACTGAAAGGCTCTGTGTCAGCAAGTCAAATTGAAGATTTCAAAGGTGTCAAAGTAAAACCATAAACCAGATTGAAGAAGTCTTTGAGGTCACAGGAGTTCCGCACACCACCATGTTGGTGTGCCTCCAGAGTGAGCAAGAAGTCAATCGACAGCACCAAAGTAGTCGGCGGTGGCCTCACGGAAGTCCATCCCATAATAGGAAGTAAAGAAACCAGCTCCATAATAGTGCTCCGCATCAAGAGGACCGCTCTCATGTAAGGCCATGCCGTAGTAGTATGCCATGCCGAAACCCAAATCTGCCCGAGACAAATCCTGAAAGGCTAGCAGGCTCAGAGTGTCAGGAGGCTCGGGCGGCTGAAGCGGTGGCACATCGTGAGCCAACAAGAAACCCTGAGCCGGGTTCATTGAATCAACAAAATCATTCGTAGAGTAAAATGACGGAGCCTCCCAATCGAGATCACCACCAGGCGAAGGCATCTCCGTAGCCGGTGCACATGCCGACACAGCAGAAGCTGTGGAAGCCGAAACAGCTACACCTGCAAAAGAAATGCACAAGAGAGAAAGCATGGCGAGAGCGCCGACTGCCGGCGTGCCAAAGCCGAAAGGCGGCACACCGCACCCGATAGAACCGGCCGGAGCTCGCGGCTTCACCGCGAAAGTACCGCCGGCGAAATCCTCGTAGTCGTCCGTGTCATAGCCTGTCAGGTCAGACGGGTAGACGGCGGCGTGATTCACCGTCTGCACGAAGCCTCCGAACTCACCGCATGTCGCCTCCGTGGTGGTTACCCGCGCCGATTGAGTTGGCGCGGGCTGTACATCCCCCACCTGCGAAACAGGCATAGCAGGGGCCGGCACGGCGGACGCCGATGCCGCCGCACCACCTGCCGGAACCTGCCCCCCCGGTGTGATCCCCACCGCAGCGGCAGGGCCACACACCAGAGCCGATGCATGCACCTCCGCTCCGCTCCCAGGAATGAAAGATGCGTGGGTAAAATGTACCTTGTCCTGGGCGGCCTGAACCTCAGAGGCGAGGGCGTCAAGCCGCCGCAAGATGTCCTCGTCGTCGGTCCCGCTGGAAGGCGGAGGCGGAACGGAGAAACCGTAGGCTGCCACGTCGATCCCACCGACGCCGTCCGTGGAGAGGACCGCGGGCGGACCATACGCCAACGCCGCATGCGAGAAGGCCTCCGGTCCAACGTCTGCCGCGTCCTGGAAGACCTGCACGAGCGCCAATGCGTGCAGGCCCTCCGCGTCCTCCTGCTCAATGGGAATGCAGAAAGCCGCAGCCGTGGCCGGCGAGTGTTGGCGACCGCCAAGCGGGCAGTTGCGGTACGGGTGATACACCTCACCTTTACCGGCCTTGCGGCAGCGGTGGCACAGCGGCTTCGCCTTCATGCTGTCGCGGTCAAAGCCGACCGCGGGGGGGTTGCCTGCACCCACGCGAAACCCCCTCGGATGTTGCTTCCCCCGATGCTGCGGCTGCGGCTGCTGTCCCCCGCCCGCACGGCCACCTCGCACCAAGGCCTTTAAGGCCGCGATCTCCTCGAGGAGCACCGTGTACTCCGACGACGTGACCAGAGCGGAGGGCTTACCGTCCATCCCCAGCACCTGCTTCTCACGTGCCGACGCCCCCTCGTCCGACTGTGCCCATGCCTGGAAGATGGCCACGACGAGAGCCTGAAGCGAGCGGAGAGTAACTCCGCCGAGGTCACCCGCAAGCGGATAACGCACCTTCACCGCCGCGTAGAAGATCGGGTCGAGGCGGTTGTACAATGAGAGCTTGCGGGTCTCGTCAGTGGGCCGCCAGTCAGGAGCGCGGTTATCCCGCACCAGACGTTGCTCACGAGCCAAGATCGGCTGCGGGTCAACGCCTGCGGGATAACGAAGCGCCGCGTGCTCCTGCTGGTGGCTCTCGCGCAGGGCTGTCGGCACGCTCCCCTTGATGATGTCGATGAGAGCTCGACGTCCATCTCGGTCAGCCGAAGAGTCCGTACCCCGAAGCCAGGTGTCAGCCACAGAGTTCCGCTCCACGACGAGGGCCAAGACGTCATAGAGGAGCCCATTAACCTTCTCGATAACCAAAGAGGTGGGGTCGTCGAGGTCAAAAAAGGGGGCCAAGTCCAGCCCAGCGGACTCAAACTCGGTCCGAAGCTGCACCACCAACTCGGAGAGGCGGTCGGTGTCGTCAGTACCACGATAATGATGTTTCTTGGAACCAAGGATATCCTCGCGGATACCCTTGGCCCAAGCCCGATGCAAGCGCCCCTTGTACACCGCGTCAACCGTGGCATGTTGGTCGACCAGGTGCTTCCGCAACGCGACAACAACGTCGGAGTTGCTGGAAACAGCAGGGGGCACCACAGGTGGAGTGCTAGCGGTCGGAGTGTCCCGAACCGCATCCAAAAGCCGTATAGAGGCGTCCAAGTCGGAGTCCCTCAATAGGCGTTTGCGAGCTCGTGTAGATGTAGCCATACTTCTGAAAGCCAGAGAAAAGATGATGCGCGGTAGCACGTTTGGGTGTTGTGGCGGAAATGGAGCGAAGACGTAACGGCAGAACGTGCGGAGCGGCGAAAAGAGCGTGGGGCACTTGCAAATGTCGATGTGGTCGAAGGTGTCCGGAGCACCAGCCCAAAATACGTAAACCAGCGGGATCAGGGCAGGTAAAGTAACGTAAGTGAACATTGCCCAAACCGAGCAATAGCAACGCGCGGTGCCCATGACCCGCAGCCACAAGAAACGTCTACCGTAAAACCATGGTCCAAATCCTAGTCGCACCCAAACGCGCAAGTGCGCACCACCTCTTCAAGCAAGCGGCTGCTTAGCCAATCATGGCCAAGATAGCAAGTGGAATAAAAGCGTGGATGGGGCCACGACCTACCGGAATATCCAAGTACACTAGATATCAGAAAGTCCCGTACTCGTGTGGATAAACTGTATAAGATAAATAAACCCGAAGCTAGATATACCCGGAACGACGGTCTCGGACGGTCTCGGAGTCTAGCCTACCTGTGACACCGCGTGTGTCACAGTACGAACCTACAGATCAGTCAGCAGTCCAGTGTTGGTCCTAGGGATCTGTCATAGGGGCCTGACCGGGACTCCCAGTCAGGGCTGCCTATACAGATTTCAGCATGCATTCCTCGGGTGCTACATGCGGGTGATGGTAGCGCATGATGCATCACTCGGGTGCTACATGAGGGTGATGGTAGCGCATGATGCATCACTCGGGTGTTACATGAGGGTGGTGGTAGCGCATCATGCATTCGCTCGGGTGCTACATGAGGGTGATGGTAGCGCATGATGCATTACTAGCGTTTCTCCCGTTTCACAGCGGATGCGTGTCTCGATGGACCGATGCGGACCCTGTCTTTAGCATGAAGGGAGAGAGAAGGTGAGCTCAAGAGGCACGTGGCGCTGGATGTTTGGACAGGTGCGGAGAATCAATGCCGGCATTCGGTGCCGAGACGGGCGCGCAGGAAGAAGCTCGGAGCCAACGTCTCCGGGAGCTCGGAGCTACGCCTGGTGATCTCCAGCGGTGTCGCATGCGGCGACGGCCGCACCCGATGTGGTGCGCGAGAGATTGCGCCGCCTAAGAGGCCGTGGACTTACGAGCGCTTTCCAACGGGGCGGGGGTTGGTATCCGAGGAGTTTGGGTGCGGTGTGTAGGGCGTTCTGGGATTTTCCACCATGCAATTGTCAATACGCGCGATGCGGCGGCGCTGCCGACTCGGCGATTGCTTCCTGGCCGATGATCAGTTGCGACAACATGCCGCCGTCCGGCTTCTCGGTTCGCTCTGACCATGCTCTCCATCGTGTCGTGCTTGGCATTTGCATTATTTGCAGGAGCAGCGGAATCGAAAACTTTAGCTGTAACATCTACATTCTCAACTACAATTTACCTCATCTCCACCGATCACGGTTTGATCACCGAGTCGGGTGGTGTGTATATTGGCGACATCAAGGCATGGTATCGATTGGGACCGGGGGTATCGATAGTTTATGATTATTTCGTTTTTTTGTGTCATTTGATTGTGATGTCACCTAAACCGCATCGATCAATTATGATATCGCCCTACCAATATCAATCAATTCGGATGATACCCTGCAGATATCAATCAATTTTGACTCGGAAAGCGCATTGCGTTTTTGGCAATTGTTCAACATCTTTCCACCGATGACGCAATGGGTGAAGTGCGCGGTCATGCCTCTCAGCTTCTTGAACACCTTCGCCACCTCAAATATGGTAAAATATGGCCCAGAATTCGGGGTCATGCTCGGGAGAGTTAAGGGCAATCATATCAATCAATTATAGTTACCCTCTCGGGGCATCAACCAATCCCAATATTCTGATAGTGCAAAATTCACTATCAATTGATTCTGATAATCTGATACTATCAACATGTCACAATATCATAATATCAATACCAATTGATACCATGCATTGGGCGACATGCGCAAGGCGGCCTTGAGGGGCTTGCGCCTGAGCTACATGCTCAGGAGATCGTTGAACGCAAGTTTTTCTCGGCAGCGCCAACTTCTGTCTTGTGGTGCACCCACCGGGTTGGAACAAGCTTTCGATATGTTAATGTGGACATCCCTACAGTGAAGATCCTTAGCATTTATCTTGCTTCACTAGCACTCATCTAGACCTAGTGAAATCTTGGTTTTACTATGGCAAAAAAATATCTACAAGATAGTTATCTGATTTCCTTATTTTGTTTTGTGTTACCTGCGGCTTCGATGATCGCATTATGGCCACTATTTTACTCAGAAAAGCGGAATTTTAAAATCTATTTATCTTTAACTGAGATCCCCGATTGATTTAAATAATCGTAAGATGAGTTAAACCGTTGACGAAGACTGCAAGCACTCGTGGTTATGAGTACGGTATATAGCAACGCCGATATTCAAGATTTGATTTTTCTAATAAATGGATATTCATGAATTGCCTTGGGAAACACCACTCAATAATAATGCCTGGCTTACCTCAAAACTAGGATTTTCATAAAGGTTAGTGATAACACATTTACGGTGTTGTACTTTCTGTCCACTGTCAACCTTTGCGGGGAAAACATGAAGAACACAAGCCAATAACCCCGAATATGTGGAAGAGAGGTTCATTCAACATTGTTTGCCATTGCTGCTAGCGTCCCAATCGGTCTCAACGAGTTAAAGGAGAGTGACATTCAACGCGATTGCACTTCCACACCCCTATGACTCCCGAAGGTTCCGCAGTATGGAACTCACAACGATACCGATCATTCCAAAGAGCTCTCGTGAAAGGCATCGTCCTTGATGGAGCCCACAACAAAGCACACACATAAGCGGTTGCCGTACCTCTGTTTTTGCCCGAAGTGCACTCAAGTACGCAGCCCTGCCTTGGCCTTCTTCGCAATCTCAGTTCTAGTCACTTAGGATGGGTTGATAGTGATCGTATCCTGTTATCATTCGGTTTGCATACTGTGTTTGGCGGGTTTGCATAACTCAAAAGTATGCTCTTCAACTTCACCAACACCGTCATGTCCTCAGAATCAGTCCCCAGGTGAGAGGATAGACAAAAAGGTGGTGTCCGAGGTCCAGTAGGGGTGAGCCTGATAGGCCGGAGGAAGCAAGCCAGGAAATGCGTCGAAATCAAACTTGGCGGGCGTCAATTTGATTGAGGGATGCCTGACGGCGATGTGTATCGGCACTGGGAGAGACTCAACCACAAGCACATCGCGGAGGATGACCTCCGACGTGCCGACATTGTCTTCACAAAGCTGGACAGACAGAGATAACGGCTGTAGTAGAACTCCTAAAATGTTCATGGCGCACTTAGATGCGACAACACCGTTCCTGGGATCGCCCAAGTTCTCAAACGCTGCCAGTCCAAAAGAAGGCAGGGATGCTAAACACGCCGCATCGATCATGAATCTGTGCGCACTGGTGCCTAGATCATTCGAGGCATAGACCCGTAGCCCATCCACGTGGACGACTGAAACTCCACCCAAGTTGGGCGCATAAAAAACCATGTTTTCGGGATCAAGCTTGGACTGCTGCGTCATCGCGTCAGAGGCAACCTTGTTCGCAAGCTGGTTCAATTCTCTTGGAACCTGACGATACGATACAGATCGCGCCGAGCGCGCCAGGCCTGAGGCTGTGCTGTGATAGAGCTTGAGAGTTGCGTCTTGGACCTGATAAGAACCGTCCATTTGTCGAATAACTAACTCCGAGTCTCCGATAATCTCAAGCTCGTCAATCACCTGTCCTTGTTCCTCGCGCAAAAGACGTCGCAAGCCAGAGATTAACCCCATATATTCAGCTCTATTATTGGTAGTCAATCCTAGGCGCGTACTTTCGGTCCACTTTACAGCGCGCTCATCCTCATCGAGCCTCACGCAAACAGCTCCACATGAACCTTTTCCTGGATTTGGGCGACAAGCACCATCAAAGAAAATCCGAAATCTACGGGCACCCCGCTGCCCCGCGACTTGCATACCGGTTGGTTTTACCAGGGACGTTGAGAGGTGAACACCGCTTGGCAATCGACACGGCGTATTAATCTCAAACCTGGAAACCACAAAATACAGGTTGACAACCTGTAGAAGGACGCAATCGGTAACAACGAAAATACAAATGCGAAAAGGGTTGCGGAATCAAGCGTATGGAAAACATTCTACATTCAACATTGATTGAAATTCCATGCCCTGCTTAGATGTGCTTTCGGCGATTAGGAATTCCTATTCAAGAGTACAAGTGTACTCAGTACTATAGAGTATAGAGTTTGACGATTATCATTATGAGTATACCTCTCGTCTGCTCTTTATGTTTAGGACCAAAGCAAATTACCTTACGTGACCTACCTCTGCTCCTTATGATTTGGAACCGGACCAAATTACCTTACCTTACTTAATCAGCAGCAAAGCGCAAATCCCAACGGGCGACACAGACGAACTTCCGATCTCACGATCGCCAGACGCTAACGATGACAGTGCCTCTGCAGTCGCATGCATTTACCGCGCCGCCACCCACGCGTTATGGCATGGCATCTTGGGACGCAAAAAGCGAAGCACTGTCGCGCACGTGATCCTACGGTCAGATGGCCTAGTGGAGATCTCTTTTTTGAGATCGATCCGCCTAGTACCATAAACAACCAAACCGCGAATGATAGAGCGGGATGATGACATTATTAGCGTTGGTCATGGTCATGGCTCAGTCAGCGTTCACTGTTTATTCTTTGTAATAAATTTTAAATTAAGAAAACGAATGATGAGATAATCGAACGATCAGATTTCAGATGGCCTACAAGGCCTAGCGGAGATCTCAAAATTGAGATCGACCAAGCCTAGAGCTACCGAGGTAGTGACACAAGTTGAAGTAACATTTACCGAGTGTGCAGTCGCAGTCGAGTGTGAGTGTCACTGACTGTAAACGTGTAAAGCTCTTATGATGAGATAAGCCATAAGGTTCGTTGAAACGTTCTACGTTGTGAAACGGTTCTCCTCTCGTCGATACACTGCAACGAGGACGAAATATCCAAGCTGCTGTGTCAGTATCAATATGAAAATCTTCTCAGCAATTTTACTCTTATGTTGTGTTCACGCCTTGAGTGCTGCTCCGATTTTGATACTGGTATGCCACCTTTCTTATCGATGACCTCGCTTTTGGTCGGCAAAAGGGTGCGTGGAACTTAGTAAGCCGTCGTGTGCTTTTTCAGAATGGGACAGTCGTAACAAGTGAAGGGTCACATCCTGGATGGGACGTCCTGATTGAAGATGGGAAAATTGCTATGGTTGGGCCAAAAGTTGAACCGGTATGGCCGTCTTCCCTATGGCCGGATTCCGCGAGTCTTATAAAATAGACCTCAGGCTGCGCTTTCCCGCTCATTTCTCTGAGTGGCTCACAGATTCCACGGGACGCGAGGATCATCGATGCGTCCGGGAAGTATGTTATGCCTGGTGGTATCGACCCTCATACCCATCTAGAAATGCCTTTCATGGGGCAAGAGGCCTGCGATGACTTCAAAAGGTTTGCTTAACTTTGCTTCGAAAACAACCATCTTGAGCTTAATGTGTCGTTTCTTTTCTACTTTTCGCATCTGTGCTATGTCCAAGTTTACTTTCTGTGTTTTTTTTTTGCGTATTCTTTGCAGTCCTCATTGCTGGCACGGTTTCAGACTCCCCGGCCAAGGGTCTTGTAGGGGCATCTGATTCCTCTGGCACGAGCTGGAAGTTCGCCCTCGACTGATGGGCCAGCTTTCTGCTTTCTTCCGCAACAGCGGCCAGGAAGCTGCACTCGCAGGTGGCACCACCATGCATATCGATTTCGCACTTCCTGTGAACGGCGATCTCGCCGCCGGGTTCGAGCTCTACAAGAAGAAGTCTGCCAAAAGCGTGATGGACTTCGGCTTCCATATGGCCGTCACTGCTTGGAATGACCAGGCATGACAGCCTGCCTCATCTCGCTCGCGAGACCGCTTCGCAGCCTGCCTGTATCTTCCACAACATATATCCTTTCACCACATACACAGACGCGATAGGTTCTCGCGGAAAGCGCTGGTAGAATACCACCTCCGTAAAGTCCTATCGATCGGCTGTGCTATGGTCTTCCGAGCGTCGAGGCATTTCCTCTCTCTCAGCGAACCTGCGCAGCAAGCGAGTGAGTAAAAGCGTTGGCAGCGCACCGAGCCCGCGCGGGGACAGTACGTTCCGGCAGCTCGCAACGGCCGAGAGGGTAACACGCGGTTAAACGGTGAACCTTGGGTGGAGAGGCGCCGTGCGGCAGGTAGCAGAGGATATGTCGACCCTGGCGAAGCTCGGCATCAACAGCTTCAAGTTTTTCCTCGCCTACAAGGGCGCGCTGATGGTGACCGATGAGGAGTTCCAGCAGGGCCTCCAACAGTGCAAGAAGATCGGCGCCGTGGCGATGGTTTGTACACTGTGCTTTCCCCCCTCAGATGGGCTTTGCGGGCTGAACCTCATCGGCGCTGCAACTTCCGCCTCTAACAGGTTGCCTTCTGCCGCGCTTTACGCTCCGTGATCGGCCGTCCTCCGTCCGACTCTTGCGCTATCCTCGGAGCGTTGGGAGTGGGCACGGTGGCGGCCTCGGATGAATGCTGCGTCGGGAGCGGGCGCGGCGGCGTCCTGAGTGCTGTGGAGGTGATCGCCCTTCGCAGGTGCACGCAGAGAACGGTGACGCTGTTGCCAACGGTCAAAAGGCCATGATCGAGAAGGGTATTGTGGGCCCAGAGGGCCACGCGCTGTCCCGCCCTGCTGTTCTCGAGGTACCTCCTGGAACTCTCAGCGGGCCGCGCGCTGCCCCGCCCTGCTGTTCTCGAGGTACCTCCTGGAACGCTCAGAGGGCCGCGCGCTGCCCCACCCTGCCGTTCTC
The DNA here is from genome assembly GCA_001247695.2 of Cymbomonas tetramitiformis. Classification (NCBI taxonomy): domain Eukaryota; kingdom Viridiplantae; phylum Chlorophyta; class Pyramimonadophyceae; order Pyramimonadales; family Pyramimonadaceae; genus Cymbomonas; species Cymbomonas tetramitiformis. Next base: position 60,142 of record LGRX02000541.1, on the reverse strand, counting down.
GAGGTACCTCCTGGAATCCTCAGCGGGCCGCGCGCTGCCCCGCCCTGCTGTTCTCGAGGTACCTCCTGGAACGCTCAGCGGGCCGCGCGCTGTCCCGCCCTGCTGTTCTCGAGGTACCTCCTGGAACGCTCAGCGGGCCGCGCGCTGCCCCGCCCTGCTGTTCTCGAGGTACCTCCTGGAACGCTCAGAGGGCCGCGCGCTGCCCCGCCCTGCTGTTCTCGAGGTACCTCCTGGAACGCTCAGAGGGCCGCGCGCTGTCCCGCCCTGCTGTTCTCGAGGTGCCTCCTGGAACGCTCAGAGGGTTGCGCGCTGTCCCGCCCTGCTGTTCTCGAGGTACCTCCTGGAACGCTCAGAGGGCCGCGCGCTGCCCCGCCCTGCTGTTCTCGAGGTACCTCCTGGAACGCTCAGACGGCCGCGCGCTGTCCCGCCCTGCTGTTGTCGAGGTACCTCCTGGAACGCTCAGAGGGCCGCGCGCTGCCCCGCCCTGCTGTTGTCGAGGTACCTCCTGGAACGCTCAGCGGGCCGCGCGCTGTCCCGCCCTGCTGTTCTCGAGGTACCTCCTGGAACGCTCAGCGGGCCGCGCGCTGCCCCGCCCTGCTGTTCTCGAGGTGCCTCCTGGAACGCTCAGAGGGCCGCGCGCTGCCCCGCCCTGCTGTTCTCGAGGTACCTCCTGGAACGCTCAGAGGGCCGCGCGCTGCCCCGCCCTGCTGTTCCCGAGGTACCTCCTGGAACCCTCCTATGCTACGAGTATACCCGACGGAGACGGGTCAAGTACCTTCCGAATCATGTGCCCGTATCCGTTGGAGATATACGCATCTACCCACTCCTATCACGTGTACTTTGCCGGCTGCAAGTCGCGGCTGATGCGGCGCCGGCTGCGGGTCGTGGGCATCCGGTGCCAGGGTGAGGCTACGGGGCGGGCCATTAAGCTGGCCAAATATGTCAACACCCCGCTGTACGTGGTGCACGTGATGAGCATTGATGCCATGGAAGAGGTTGCTAAGGCCCGCCGTGAAGGTGCTGCCTCGAACCTGGTTCGCCTTCTTGAACCTGCTTCCAGCCTTCAGCCTCGCTGTGGATGCCTCTTGTAACGCTCGGTGGCTTGCAGGGGGGGCTGGAAGGGGTGGCGTGCAGGGAAGTTTGTTTTTCGTGAGGCGGCGGTTGGGGGCAAGGGGTGCAGCGGAGCGTGTGTTTGGCAAGGTGGTGGGAGGCGGGGGGCGTGAAGACAAGCTTCTGAATGTTGGAGGTGCGGGAGGGGCGTGCAGGGCAGCGTGTGATTGGCGAGGCGGTGGCCTCGGGCATCACTCAGGTTCCTCTCGCGATTTTCCCATTCCCGCCTCGTTCCTCCCGGGGCCCTTCTTCCGGCTCTGCGAGACACGTCTGCAAGCTGACTCGGTGCAGCGCACGCGGAGAGATCAGGTCCCCACCCGGGTGGGCCGGGCTGCCTCGAGGTCTCGGACCCAGCCGCAATGTCCGTGCACATAGCTGCATCGGAGCGTGCGTTGGAGCGTGAGACGCGCTGCTGCTCAGGGCGCAAGGTATCGGAGCGTGAGACGCGCTGCTGCTCAGGGCGCCGTGCACCTTTTGGAAACATCGCTCGTCTCTGCAAAGATTTGATTTCATGCTTCGAAGCCGCCATCTGTATTCTTTACGGGATTCCTCAATGTAATAATCTCTTTTGCTTGGCCGGACCCCCCCCCCTCTGGCAGGACGAGTCCAAAATGTGGGACCCGGACTTCAAGATTGCTGCTCAGTTCGTCATGTCGCCCCCCATCCGCTCCAAGGAGCACCAGGTTGGCCTACGCTCTGGCGGCCTGTGCTGTGCGCGTGGACCCTAGTGAGGCCCCACTCGGGCTGGGCGGAGGGCCCGCTCTTCCTAGCACGCCGCTGTGGGGCGTCTGTCACACCTACGCATCCGCACGCAGCTTTGGGATGAAGCTTAGACAGGGTGGGGTGGCGCTCGCAGGGGGCGTTGATTCACGGCCTCGTGGATGAGTCCCTGACGATTATCGCCACAGGTGTCATCCGAACCGTCTTTGCTTAGCACTCCTTTCCCCGGCTGTGCGCATGTCCCCGCATCAGCCTCTGGCCCTGCCTGCGCTCGAATCACCCGCGGAGCATTTGGCACCGAGCCTTGGCTTGCGAGACAACCCTGCATCGCTGCGCAGCCCTCTCCACCAATCCGCTCCTCCCGTCTGCTTGCTGCACATCAAACTAGGCCGCTCCCCTGCGCCTTCCCGCACCCTCGCGCTGCCACCTGCGCCTGCTGACCAGGGGACCGCCCCGAGTCCTCGTCAGCTGAATTGAATCGCGGGGAGGCTATGCACCACACGGAGATGAGTGAATACACACCTCGGAGGGGGGCTGCTGGCGCTGGGATGAGCCCCTGCGTTAGGCAGACTGGGGCGCTAGCAGTGAGCCCGTGCATCCCGGGGAGGTGAGGCGCGGGCACGGGGGAGCCTAGTCAGCATGCGGGTGGGCGCTGGTCCTTGGATGAACCGGAGCTTCACGCGGGGTGTGGCTTTGGGCGCGGGGATGAGGGGCGTGCATGCAGACCATGCGGTGTTCAACAGCACGCAGAAGGCGAAGGGCAAGCCTCCGCAGGTGCCGCCCCTCGTCACTGCTCGCACCACCACAAGGCCAGGGCTCTGACAGGCTGCGGTTGGCAAGCGCGCCCATGCGCGGGCGCCATCGCGGGGCTCCGGGCTGTGCGGAGCGCAGACGCCGCGCTGCACCACGTGGGATAGATAGATGCTCGGACGCCACATGGCAGGAAGCTATGTACATTCTGGGATACATCCCATGACGTGGCCGCCTTATGCACGGGGGAGCCGTGACGTGGCCGCCTTATGCACGGGGGAGCCGTGACGTGGTCGCCTTATGTTCGGGGGAGCCGTGACGTGGCCGCCTTATGCACGGGGGAGCCGTGACGTGGCACAACAGGCGGACTTCCGAACTCTGCCGAACGGTGTCAACGGCATCGAGGAGCGCATGCACGTGACGTGGGACGTGCTGGTCAACAGCGGCCGCATCTCCCCCTCCGCCTACGTCTCCATCACCTCCGCTGAGGCCGCGAAGGCACGCTGCGACCTCCATTCAGCACCTCACCTGATCACTGCCCCGTTGTGCCGCCCGCGGGAAGCTCGTCATGGCGATCCGTCGCTTGCCCTTGGCTCATGACAGCATTCCGGGCTTCGGTGGCAGATCTGTGCAAGAGGGCAGAGGCCTGTTCGTGGGCTGACCTGGATTCGGGGGAGGGGCGGCGATGTGCGGTGGCTGTGCGGTGGCTGTGCGGTGGCTGTGCGGTGGCTGTGCGGATGTCCACGCAGGTGTTCAACATTTTCCCCCAGAAAGGTGCGCGTGCCCGGCGGCCCGCGTCACACATTGCAGTGTGGTGAGCAGGCCGGCGTGCAGCTCTTTGCGGATGACTCTGGAGCTAGAGGCAGTGTGGTGAGCAGGGCTTGGGGCGCGGTGACAGGGCACATCGCACCTGGAAGTGACGCCGACGTGATTATATTTGATCCCACGGTGGAGCACACCATAAGCGCCACGACGCACCATTCGGTGCGTAACCCTCCCTCAATATGGGATGGGCTTGACGGTTGTGACCCCTCTGACGCATCTTGTCCAAGTGTGTTTGGGCCTCACCGCCGGCCTTTTCCGCTTGCCAGCTGCTCATCGACACAACCTGCTTCGCTCGAAGCGCAACCTCGAGCTCCGTTGATCACGGAGCGCGACATCGAACTCCGTTGATCACGGAGCGCAACATCGAGCTCCGTTGATCACGGAGCGCAACATCGAGTTCCGTTGATCACGGAGCGCAACATCGAGCTCCGTTGATCACGGAGCGCAACATCGAGCCCGTTGATCAAGTCGTCGGAGACTCATCAAACACTCTCCGCGGCGCACGGCCGACCCGAAGCCCATCATTAGTGCTTGCCCGAAAAGTTGGTGTGGAAATTCTCGATTCGTGTAATGCAGCACTTGATGCAATCATCTCATAGAGCGCTCCATCGAGTTGAATAAAGCTTGTTTGGGTTTTGTCGGACGTCGGGCCCGAATGGCTGGCAGAGACATTGCGCCGGCAAAGGCGATGGTAGAATCTGACTGCGAGTGATGGGACGGGCGCGGCACAGCGTATGGACACAAACATCTATGAGGGCTACACCATGAAAGGGAAAGTGGTCACGACCATCAGTCAGGTATAGTCTGACCGAGTTCCTGTTTCATCATAAGAACTCAGAGAGAGAGCTGGACCATCAGCTCAGCATGCTCTGACCGAACTCGTTGCTGTGTGTATCATCAAGTCGGCCGAGAGGAGCCTGACCTAAATGTCACTCACTCGGATGAAGTACTTTACTTCAGAGCTTACCTACCAGGAATGTGCTTTTTGGCCATATTGGAGATGTGGTTTCAGGCCCAAATTGCCCAGGTTACCTGATGGTCTGGTGGTCTGGTGGTAGTAGCAAGCTGATGTTCACCAGAAAATATGGATTCAAAAAGTGTTTGGGTCCTGATATATCGCATGCGGTCATGCGCACAATAATCCGTGATCCAGTTGCTGGCAACCCTCAGCCATCGATGTTGCATCTGATCTCTCGCCACACGGTTCATGCTGTAATCTATGAGTAACTTACTGGCAACCCAGAAGACTATATCTTTCCAGCTCGGACCACGCATAGAAGTGTGCCTGATCAATCGGACCTTTGCTTTGCACATGTCTATCGCTATGCAGTCTCGTCGCCACGTGGCTAGTTTGTGCATCAACTCAGCGTCTCCAACCTCTGAATGAGCTTCGAAAAGACTTTCCCTCGGTCTGCCTATAGGATGTGAGGCGTGGATCATGGGAAACTGTCATAGATTGTGTATGTCAGGGAGGGTGATGGGGGACTGGATCTTGCAGGGCAATATTGTGTGGGAGAACGAGAAATTGAATACCGTAGAAGGCGCTGGGAGGTACATCAAGATGGAGCCTTTTGGCTATCTCTTTGACGAATTGGACAAACTTGAGCCTGCTCCCAAGCCCTATGGGCCGACTCCAGTGCCACGAGACTATGGGAGTAGCGAAAACAAGGATGAGCTGTAAGTAGGTGACCGGAACTCGCAGCACCGGAGTGATGACTATGGAAGGATGCTTTCGCGTCACCTCGTGTACTATTACTGAACAGTTTGACATTGCTTAATCAATTGCTGAATGCAAGCAAACATATTGGGCAAACCCTACATGGTGCCGAAACTCTTTACCCCAACATTATTCAGTCTATATTGAGCAATAAACATAAGAGGTAGAGGCTACTCCATAATCGCCATCTTTGCCATGGTACAATGTGCCATAAAGTGCAAACGGGGTGTACGCATACGAGGTTGTATATGCGTACTTCTACATGGCATGGTGGCGTGAACGATAATGAGAACGAAATGCAAGCAATAGTCTGTCGGGACTCGCCGGATACGAAAGCATCACGCATAGAAGCATAAATAATGCAATAATCTCCAATAAAACTTGCGATTGACTTAAGTATCGCTTACGTGTTGCATATATGGTGCTTGCGTGGCACATTTGCTATGACGTGGTAATCGATTTTAGACCGTGTGCAATCGTTAAAAACATAAAGGTTTTTATGCCACAATCAAGATTTAAAAATCACCAATAATATGTCTACAGTACTGTCTACTAACCCGAACGGTCACCGTCACGGTCAGCAGTCACACTTTATATACTGAACCGAGGCTGTCAGAGGTCATAACCAGTACTACTGGTCAGAGCTGTCTGAGCAGATCTCAGCAGCTGCAGCCTACGCCTCCCACACCGCGCCAGGGCGCGAGCGCGAGGGCTGGTGTCGAAAGTTAACTCTAGTACTCCATGCAAGTTTGAATTCGAAAGTAGCCATTTGTACCTCACTAGTCGGGGACGGATTTTTAATGTCGATGGTTGGAGTATCCATTGGCAACTACTGATGCACGGACTAAATGCTAGGTGATGCACTGTGTTGAGTGTGTCTCCTCGGTTGCCAGTTTGGCGAACTTTTACTTCCAAACGCCGCGAGACAACCTGCAAACCACTGTGAAACCTGCGACCGCCTGGTACGTTGTGTGATGAAAATAGAATAATGAAAATATCATTCATTCTAGGTTCCCTTTTCGTGTGCAACAAATGCATTAGTACCGTGCCTTTTGTAATAATAACTTGATTAGTACCGCAGCCCGTGTGATCATAACGTGCTTAATGCTGCGACCTTTGTAACCATACTTCGATTACAAAATGTATGAAGACTACTCGACGTGGGAGGGTGAGAGACGTCGAGGCGTTGAGACGCTAAGAAAACTGTCGGTCCTCAACCCTGAACCCTAAGAATAAAGCCAGCAATGGTGCAATCCGCGATACAAGATATCCAACGACGCCATATGCGATGACGGTTCTAGTGTCTGCTGGTGGCCTTTTGCGGATATGTAGAAGGAAATATAATTGAATATATAATAATCGATTATCTACGTCAGTTTATAAACAAGTGCTTTTCAGCCCGGGATGCACTCTGGTCATGAAATAATTGACAAGAGATTTACAAGATGTCCCGTCCACGTGCTGAGTGATTTCCGACCTGCAATTCCGGCTTTGTTACCGCTACTAAATGTTGAATCAACATGCACACAATGTCACCTGTTCGCGTTGATGAAACGTAAGAGATCATCGATTTTTGTTTGGCCAGTTTTTTTATGCGGAAGAACAATAGCATTGCCTGGATAAAGTCCTGCAATTCACGACATAAGCGCCAACACAAACCCGATAGTGATTTTAACACCATCCTAATGTTGTCATTGATTATCATGCATATGCAAAAATATGACACATGTGCTCGTTCGGCATACAAAATAAAACCAAAACGATTCCCCCAATTGGTCCCACAATTCAGTGGCTTAATACAACCACACCAGTATACCAACAAGGGCTTGCACTGGCGAATTGATTGAAACAAGCATATTCCATTACATGATGAGCGAGTGATACCATGTCAAGCCAACACACTTGGTGCAAATATGTAAGGCGCTTGAGGCCCTGAATCATCGGGGGCCGGAAGCAACACTCAATTGGCTTTCGGAATGATCCAGACGTTTTAAAGGATTTGAACATCCCGATAAGCCCTCTGACACGTTAGGGGCTTCCGAAGCCCGGCCAAACATCCCCAGCAGATGCTGCATGCAGTCAACATATTACACTCGACACTGCATATTTTAGGCTTTTATGGCCAAAGCACTATCGCTTATTGCAGTCAGCATTGTTGTTGCAATATCATACGATTATCAAGATATTAGGCAGTGAATCGACAACGGGCATTTGGCTGCACGCGTGCACTATATTAGCAATGCAAGGTGAAACATACCAATATATATGTTACAGTATGAGCCAGCATCGGTACAGGCCGGCCTGTACGGATATCTGTACTGGTACAGGCCGGCCTGTACCGAAAATGCACTGGTACAGGCCGGCCTGTACCAAATTTGGCTGGTATATACCAGCGGCTTGCTCATACCGTAACATATATATATATATAAAGAGCTTACCGGTGATTCGACGCCCATCAGCCAGCTGAATACGGCGTGTCACCATCTGGTCTTTGGCCATTCTGCGGGATGCGGCGTCATTCTGCAGTGCCACACCCTGCAGTGCCCTCATCCCCGTCCCAAGACATTGGAACTACCATAAAAAATGGACTCCATCGATTCATTGGTATGCTTGTGTGATGCAAGAACGCAGATTCACTTGGCACTACGATGCTTCTTCCCCGTATTTGCTACTCGCTTGGATTTGCCCCGACCATCATAACTTGAAAGTTCAGACTGCCTAAGTACCGAGCTGCACTTTATGATTTATTATGCACCTGTATCTGTCGGTGTACATGCGGATGCTTCGCTTTGCGCTAATGCTTTCACGATGACCAGATTTTAGCGTCACCAAACTGCTCAAGGAATACTGCTGGGCTTCACTGTGCAATATTCTTGCGGAATGCACAATTTCAGCACCCATTTCGAGTCGCACACCCGCCCCCTGAGCGATAGCGAAACTTAACACCTTCGAGATGAAATTGAGAACTCCTACACCTAAGTCGAAACCGCAGGGACTACCCTATCCTGTGCCAGAATCCGCTGTGCGTGCGTGATGCGCCAGAAAGATTTGGACTTCCATGGCAATACTACTGAAAAGCAGTTGGAAGAATCAGAAATGGCCAGAGCATACATCCAAGGCACATCTGCCGTTGCACCCCGCTCAGGGGATCAATTAATTTAGCACACTGTTCATGGCTGGCTGACGTTCACCAACCACCACCGCTGGAAGTACTAGCCAAGGGCACCCTAAGTTCGCTCGTGGAGTTCCAGGTCGCCCAGACTCTCTTATCCATGATCCGAGATTCCAGGTGGTGCTCTCGCCTGAGGCCCATAGGAGAGGCCTGTGGGTCGGGCACTCCCAATGCCGCCAAGTGTCGCCGTGCCCTCCCCACAATGCGGCTTTGCCACGTTATCCGAGTGGCGCCCACCACCACACCCCACCGTCTGCATGCGCCCCGAAGCCAAGCCATCGCCAAGCTACCCTTTCATCCAGCCCACCACGCTGATGAGCCCACCCCCCTGCCAAGCCCCGTGCGGCCATTCCCTGCAACGCCTCTGCAATCCGGCCCCGGCCACGCCCCTGCTCCTGCGTGCAAACCTCCCGCTCCGAGCTAGGCGGCAGGGGCTCGTGCACCTCCATCTGGATGCCGGTAAGGCTCAGGATTGGAGATGTCCGTGGGGCGCGCGCGTGTGTGTGTGCTTATCCTTGGACCGACTCCTTTGACACCACCAGATAACCACAAAACGGGACACCTATCCAGTTCTGCGGAGCTCACTACTGAAGAATGGGACCCCTAGCCTTGCTGAGCCACCTGAGCCCCTCTGCACCTGCACTGCCGGCGCGCTGCTGCCGCGTCTCTGGAGCCGGTTCACCTCTGCCCCCTGAGTAACCCAAGCCATCCCTCCATCACCAATCCTACGCTCAGAACCCCCCCCTCTGCTCCCTGAGCCTCACCGGGCCACCTGAGCCCCTCTGCAACTGGTCTGCCGGCGCACTGCTGCTGTGTCTGCGAAGCCAGCTCACCTCCGTCCCTCGAGCCAGTCGATCCATCTCTTCACCACCATAATCTTCACCACGATAACATCTACAGGTCTCGGCACAAGGACCGCCATGACGATTAGAGTACTCGATCAATCTCTGTGGCATTCCGCCCAGCCCAGCGCACACGTGAGTGAGCATCCCCACGACTGATCCGAGCACCGCCCTCCCTCTCGCGGCAGCTCTGCATCTCGCTTCTGCCCATGTTCTACGAATGGTAGGTTCAGGCCGGATGCTGACTGGGCATGGGCTGGTGGGAGGGAAGCGGCGGGCCTATCACCTTCCACACGGGCAGAATAGCCCCTGTGAACAAAAACATCGTCTCGTTTCGGGATACCATGCCGTGGATCATCTCCTTGCCAAGTGGCAAGTCACATCTAGTGTACCTGTGACCCACCATCATTTGCCCTATCTGTTCAGGTCACCATCTCAGTAGGCTCGCTCACTGCCTAGTGGTGAGTGCGCATTATCATCTACCCGCCGCGCTGTATCTTTTACCGATGCAGCGTATGCACAGGCGCTCGCTTTGCTATGTCAAACAATCTGAGATATTTGGCGCGCGCCCTCAGACGGCGCTTCTGAAGGTCAGTTTATGGGTCGTGGAGCAAGCGAGCTGTGGTGACATGCCCTTCGGTGGTGCATGACTGTGGATGACTGATGCTGGTCGATGAATATAAACCTTTGGATGAAAAATCGAAGATGACTGGAAGCAGCAACCAAAAAGCGGGCAGCCAGGATCTCGTGGCACAGACGACAGACCAAGGGAAGACACAGCCACACTCTAGGGTGGCTGACACCACACCCTGCCTCTCCTTGGTGTAGAAGCAGATCAGTGACGAGCTCAGACACTGAACGGCATGAGGTCCGCCGACAAAGCCAGTTCACCACCATCCCAGTGGATGTGAGAAGGGTCCCATGCAGGGACAGGGCGGGGTCGTGACGAGATACCAAACAAATAATTGTTAGTCAAAAAAGAAAATGAGGGGTATCTGGGAACTCATTCAGCTTGACACCGCAGATCTGTACTGGTCCTACTGGAAACATTCCATGTTGGTGCTCTCACACGGCCAGGCACCAGGCAAGGCAAGGTAGAGTCAAAGAAACCAGAGGAGAAAAACGAAACCGGAGGAGATACCCAGCTGCACCTGCAGTTCCCACCAAGGTTTTCCCGACTGAACGTTTCACACACACGCAATTGGACGCTCGGGGCGAAGACCTAGGATAAGGTGGGCAATCCGATCCGTCAGATCAGATATTGGACGCTCGGGGGGAAGACCTGGGATGAGGTGGGCAATCCGATCCGTCAGATCAGATATTGACTGTTAACAGATTGTTAACTGGTTATGTGGTGTCAAAGGAGTCGGTCCAAGGATAAGCACACACACACGCGCGCGCCCCACGGACATCTCCAATCCTGAGCCTTACCGGCATCCAGATGGAGGTGCACGAGCCCCTGCCCCCGAGCTCGGAGGGGGAGGTTTGCACGCAGGAGCGGGGGCGTGGCCGGGGCCGGATTGCAGAGGCGTTGCAGGGAATGGCCGCACGGGGCTTGGGAGGGGGGTGGGCTCATCAGCGTGGTGGGCTGGATGGAGGGTGGCTTGGCGATGGCCTGGCTTCGGGGCGCATGCATAGTGGGGAGGGCACGGCCAGTGTCCCCCCGCCGATGACATTGCCAAAACGGAAACACGTCCTATGTGAATTGACGGCCTTATACATGTGAGGATTATGATTATGACACATTACCGTCATCGTCATGACCTCACGATGACGGTCATATGTCATAAGCATAATCCTCGCTTGTATAAGGCTGTCATATGGCTGGGCGAAAAAATGCCATATAATCATACCGTATGACTGTCTGTATGTCCAGATTCAGCGCGAGCCGCTCTCGTCTGCTCGTCTGCGTCTCGCCACATCGACATGCGACCGACGAGACGGCATATGATGGCATTTACAGTGCGACTGTCATCAGCGGGGGGACACTGGGAACGGCGTCATTTGGCGGCATTGGGAGTGCCCGACCCTCAGGCCTCTCCTGCGGGCCTCAGGCAGGAGCGCCACCTGGACTCTCGGTATGAGGGAGTCTCGGAGATCTGGAACCCCACGGGAGATATTAGGGTGGCCGTGTGGTTGGTGACGAGCTGACTGCCAACAGTGTGCTAGACTGACTGATCCTGCAAGCAGGGTGCGGCAGCAGCTTCCTCGGATGCTCGGGCAGTGCTGAAACCCTCCCGATTGTTTGTGGTGTGGTGTCGCCAAGGAAGTGTAATCTTCGTCCCGCATGCAGGCACCAGGCTTGCGCGCAGGATCGGGGGTGCGATAGAGGCAGGCTGGCGGAGGGCATGTAGGGGCTGGCCATACGGGGCTTGGCCGAGGGGGCAGCCCATTAGCAGGTGGGGAGCACGTCAGGGACGGGACCAATACGAGATGGAGAATAGGCGAGCTCAATCCTTATGGGAGATAGAGCGCTCGCGGCTCGTGCTTCCAGCGGCGGTGGTTGGTGAACGTCGGATAAGGACTAAGCGATTATGAAATGGTTTGATCCTCCGTGCAGTGTACGCCGGCGACTTTTTCACGCGACAGAATGCCACGTCACAAGATACCGTGCAACGATGTGTGCATTGTTTGTCTGCGCACCACATATCCCAAGCTCTTCTGGCGTCTTCTGCCGAGACTCTGCTGTACCTGCTGTTTTTTTTGCTGATCCACCACATCTCCCCAGCCCCGTCCGCCCATCCGAAGTCAAGATGCGTTTCAAATTGTTTCCGAGCTGTGAAAGTGCATTGCGCACGGCAACCCAATCACCCTCGACGCTCCAAGCTCGGCTTCAACGTCTCAAGTTCACAGCGCCTTAAGAGTAAAGGAAATAGAAAACTAAATTAAATTAATAGTAAACGATCCTAAAATTGTATTAAAAAACGTTACATTTTATTCAGAAAGAGAATATCAAAGCCACAATTTTGCCGAATTTTCCAAAATTTTCTGATCCAAAATATTTAGGATTTTTAATTTGGTTCGTAGCGGGACATTTTTATCGCCAATTTCCTTGGAAATTAAAATTAGCTTTACTAACAGCTCCTCGGGATAGCCGGGCGCCGGAGGACGTGGAGGACGCAGCCGGCACCGGGATAGCCGGGCGCCGGAGGACGCGGGGGACGGAGGACGCGGGGGACGCAGCCGGCACAACTAAGATACTCCTGCAGTTCATCAGCACACACATGAGAGCAATACCGTCCGGGTACGGATACGATGCGGACCAATACACGGACTTCGCATGCCATGACTTTCGCTCTTTATTTCTAATGTAGAACCGTGGTTGCAAACGCTTGCCCCTGGTCTATCCGTTCTGCGTCATGTATTTGGAGTTTGCCAAGCAAAGATCACTGACGACGACTCCGCAACCAGTCAAAGGTTCTACCAGAGTGATATTCACTAGAGTGGCAGCAGCATGCCTCCCTAGTGGGTATAAACACGACAGTGTGTGCGGTTGTGGCAGGCAGTATGAATGAGAAAACTAAGATGGAACATGTATAGGGAACATCTTCGGGCGGACCTTGGCACGGGAGTAGCATCCCTGCCCAAATTGAATGACAGCACACAGTTCACACACAGCCCCAGGCAGCCACTCCTCGCGACACCAAATCGCCCGACGTCGTCGCCTCCTCCCGCTCCACAAAGGCAGCCATCATCGGCAGGTTGGCCCGCCACACGAGCGTGGCAGGCATAGAGGTTCCCGTAGCCCGCTATGTAAGTATCACCAGTCCCTAGCTACCACATGCGCGCCGGTCCCTGTCTGTCACTCCCTTCCAGGGTACCTTGCCGCAGCCGCAGCGCGGGCTGCAGGGTGGGCGATGTGGACACGTGGCTTTGCAGTATGCACACCGTGGATTGCTTCCCTCAGGCTGGGCAACCTACGGGGCAGATGGAGGCGGGGCGCACAGCATACTGAGAGTCATGCCTTGCGTGCATGAGTTGTTGGGGCGGTAGATGTTCATTGCCCGAGAGGAATGGTCGCGTGAATGGATGCCTGGCTTCTCCGTGGCGAGCAGCACCAGGCCGCAGCCGGTGCCGGCTATGTTCTGTTCACTGCGTATGCACTCCGTCCTTGCCCCCTCAGTGTTACATCCTACTTCATCCCCGCCGCGCCTGTCGAAACAACCCGACTGTGCGACAGCAGCAGGGTGCGCCGCATGCGGAGCAAGGCCTGCGGCTGAAGCGCAGGCGTGCGGGGATCAAAGGGCTGCTGATCTCGGCTGATGAAGGGCAAACTTAGAAGCAAGGTGTGTGCCAGGCAGGCTGCATGCATGCTTGTGGCGGCTGAGTGTCAGCGAGATGAGCTTTGACTTACTTGTGGAGGTAGAAAGCCGTGTCTGCGTTCCGAGCATCTCGTCCTTTGAAGAACGCGTCCTTCTGTCGCTGTAGTTCTAATTCGGAGAGCGGCCCCTCTAGCTGCTCGTGGTGCGGCACGTCGATGCGTAGGCGGCGTAGCTTATAAGCCTCCCAGGCCTTCTGGTCCTGCGCCGCCCCACCAGAGCGCAAGTCCAGCTCGGTTGCAATAGCAGCACCTCTCTACCAGAGCGCAACCTTTCCTAGCCAGGCGTGACAGCAGCAGCAGGGGTGGCAGCAGCAGCGGGTGGCAGCAGGGGTGGCAGCAGCAGCGGGTGGCAGCAGGGGTGGCAGCAGCAGCGGGTGGCAGCAGGGGTGGCAGCAGCAGCAGGTGGCAGCAGGGGTGGCAGCAACAGCGGGTGGCAGCAGGGATATCAGCAGCGGGGTGGTGGCAGCAGGGGTGGCAGCAGCAGCGGGTGGCAGCAGGGGGTGGCGGCAGCAGCGGGTGGCAGGGGTGGCAGCAGCAGCGGGTGGCAGGGGTGGCAGTAGCAGCGATGCTGGGCAGCAGCAGCGTGGTGGCAGCAGCAGCAGGGTAAGGTGAGCAGCAGCAGGCAGCAGCAGGGGTAGCAGCAGCAGCGGGTGTTTAGCAACAGTGGGTGGCAGTCACAGGGGTAGTAGCAGCAGAGATATCAACAGCAGCTGGTGGCAGCAGTAGCGGGTGGCAGCAGCAGTGGGTAGCAGCAGCAGGGGTGGCAGCAGGGACAACAACAGTCAGCAGTCACAGTCAGCAATCAGCAGTCAACAGTCAGCAGTCAGCAAGGGAGGCAGCAGCAGCAGTCAGCAGGCTGGCAGCAGTCAGCAGTCAGCAGTCAGCAGTCAGCAAGGGAGGCAGCAGTCAGCAGTCAGCAGTCAGCAAGGGAGGCAGAAATCAGCAGTCGCAAGGCAGGCAGTCAGCAGTCAGTCAGCAGGAGGCAGGAGGCAGGAGGCAGGAGGCAGGAGGCAGAGGCAGGAGGCAAGGGACAGCAGCAGCAGTCAGCAGTCAGGTCAGCAATCAGCAGTCAGCAGTCAGCAGTCAGCAGTCAGTGGTCAGCAGTCATCAGCAGAAGTCAGCAGTCAGCAGGCAGCAGTTTCAACGGTCAGCGGTCAGCAGTCAGCGGTCAGCAGTCAGCAGTCAGCGGTCAGCAGTCAGCAGTCAGCAGTCAGCGGTCAGCAGTCAGCAGTCAGCAGTCAGCAGTCAGCAGTCAGCGGTCGGCAAGGAACAGCCGCAGCAGAAGTCAGCAGGGGTGGCAGCAGTACCGGAGGAATTTTAAGAATTGCGTCTGCAGTGCTGCACCTTAGCCGTGAGCGCCCTTCTCGATGATTCTAGCTGCTCCACGGCCTCGGCGAATGACATTCCACGATCAGTCTACACACCTCCAATCCCCAGCCACCAGCCCTCCCTCCCCACATGCACCTTCTATCTCAATCTGCACACCAATTCACAACCATTAGCCCTCCCTCGTGAAAGGATGAAAAGGATAATATAATAGGTGACTTTGATTATCACAACAAAATATTAAAGATGGATGGAAGACTACCACATGAGGTTATATTAAATGATTTTCAGGGGGAAAGATATTGTGTGATATGGTTTAAGTCTTATGATAATAGGAAAATAGTTGATGACCCTATTTTAAATACACCTTGTTATGCGTGATATATTTCAGTGATGTTTCATAGACAATTATTAATATTTCTGGGAAAACCTTTAACTACAAACAACTCTGACTTTATATTTCATTATGTATCTATTTTATTACTGTATCAATTTTATTATTATTATTCTGATAATAATAATAATAATAATACTGATATTGATACAGTAATAAAATATATACATAATGAAATATAAAGTCAGAGTTGTTTGTAGTTAAAGGTTTTCCCAGAAATATTAATAATTGTCTATGGAATATCACTGAAATATATCATACATAACAAGGTGTATTTAAAATAGGGTCATCAACTATTTTCCTATTATCATAAGACTTAAAACCATATCACACAATATCTTTCCCCCTGAAAATCATTTAATATAACCTCATGTGGTAGTCTTCCATCCATCTTTAATATGTTGTTGTGATAATCAAAGTCACCGATTATATTATCCTTTTCATCCTCGTCAACGCGTTGGTACGGATGTTGATGCAGCTGAAGATGACAAAAGAAACCGTGTTCAGAGAAACTTGAACAGACCTCGCGATGTCTCGCCAACATGCACAGCCCGAGTTGTCTCTGATCGATCGATCAGTGTGTGCATGGGCGGGCCGAGCTGTCACTGGCTAATGTATGTAAGCTACCGCCGAGCAATGCCTGTCACTTATTGCGTGGGCGTTTTATCATTAATTATTCCAAGAGCGTCTTGAGGGACCTACTTTGAGACCCACGAGTTCGGTGACCGCGCCCGAAGTCGGGCATTCGTCAACGGTCTTGGGGTACCCAGGGAGCATATGGACCTTCTTCAGATTGTTGAATCCCACCTCCTCCACCCCATCTCTGCGAACACCCAATCCAATCCTTCCCTTCACCCTTCCTCATACAATCATGCCCGCTCCGTCTCAGCTACAGACGTGAGTTCCGTTTCAGATGCTTGAATGCCTCGCCAGTGCAGCGCACATACTCATGCACTCTCCATACTTTGCAAATAAACCAAATTGATTTTTGAGGTCCCTCGTATCCCTTCGATAGCATTTCACGGCGCGTTTGATGGTTTCCTTTCGGAGTCATCCGAGGGTCATCGGAGTTCTCTCACCGGTACTCCCCCTCGCGCTTGGCTAGCTGTGTGCAGGCGTCGAACAGCTGCGCAAAGTGGTCGAAGATGAGCTTTTGATCGTCCAGTCTCAGGCCCAGCAGCCGGTTCAAAAACTTTGAGACTGACACCGCTTCCGCCTGAGCCACATTTCCTCCACCGACGAGATGCTTAAACCGAGCGGTCGCGAGATCATTTGTTTTTTAACGCTCTTCTATCGAGGCAATTATTATCGAATGGTCAAATATGTGTGTTTGTGATCCAAGACCTCTCTCCCATCACTCTCCCATCACTCTCCCATCACTCTCCCATCACTCTCCCATCACTCTCCCATCACTCTCCCATCACTCTCCCGGCACCCAACACAGTTGCCACAGTGGCCGCCAACGTAGAGAAAATGACATCGGGGGGCCCACACCTGATTGCCAATTGAATTCACACATTGAATGTCAACACCATTCAACGCTGCGGATATGTGCTCGCGGTAGCACCCTCCCCCTGGGATTGTTGGCGCATAGACGCCTGCGGGAAGCTCGGGTCTGGGGGGGTCCCATATCCTGCAGGCGCCATCATACCCACACCCCCAACCATGTCATGCATTCTTCCTCGTCTCCCCACTCCTTTCCGATCAGCTGTTTTTTCTTTCTCCTTTTTCTCCTTAACACCTGCACCTGTCCGGGTCTCGCCTGCAGGGGAGGCCTCCTCTGACAATCCACACGCCAAGTGGCAGCGTGGTCGGTTTGAAACAAACGAAAAGTGGTTAGGCAGGACTGGCTGCTTGGTCTGCGGGGTGGGCGCCGGCAGGTCACTCCAGGTGCGAATGCGCATTCTGCCTATAAATGTATATTTAACGCGCAGGCGCACTATAGCTGATTGCATAACACACTCAAGCACGCTGAACCAAGCTGCTGAACATTGAAATATGCACCTCAGCTTCAGTCTGGAGATGAATTTGCGACGGCGTGCCTCCGGAAATACCTTACGTATACTCTCTGCGAACAGCAGTTGAGGCCTCAGCATGGCAGCAGCCTGGAAGGCACCTCTCAGCCAGCAGCGGGTGCTCGAGTCTTGCCCTCCAGTGCATACCTCTCGGGACGCAGGTCCTTGAGCAAGATGCCGAGGGCTTTTGTGCCATATTTGTTGTCGAGGTCAAAGGCCTTCAGGTCTGTCCCGGCGCCCATGGCGTTTCTGTCTGCCTTCAGAATTGCACCCTGGCTCTGCAGGCGCCGAGCCACCGCGGACGCGAAGCGCCGCTCGCCACCTTCGGATCATCAAACGCACACCCAGCTCCATCAACCCCACCCTGCCACTCAGTTCAACGCCTGCACATTGGTAGAAAATCGGCCGCTCAGCGCTGGATCCCTGTTCCCTGTTCGCCACGTCCCGACGTCTCAAGTTCGCTGCTGTCCCTCGCGAATACCCTGAAGTGAAGAACCCTGCGGTGGGGTAGTGTACCAGAATTCACGAAACACGATCATCCGTGCAAATCATATATACCAAGGTGCGGCGCCACACCTGGCATGCTGCCCTCACGACTTTGCAGCACAGTGCAAGTGCAAGTTTGCGCTAGGGCACGGTGCCTGGTGCGAGCTCCTCCACTTCTAAGAGCACCGCACACGAGCTAAGGAGATTATCTTGCGAATGAGCAGCATCGACCGCCCACAGGTGCGTGTGCACAACCTCTGTTGGCTGACACACGACAACGGACTTCGTCTCCCATGCACGAGGCGCGCGGGCGTACCTGCATCCGTTATCACTAGCATGTACACCGGAGCGGTGGACTGATTCGAGCGATGGGTGCGCCCAAACTGCTGAATTGCCTTGTCGGCGCTCCACGGCAGCTCCAAGGTGATATGCAACCGCCGTCGCTGATTGGCTGCCCGCCTTTCGGCGTGTAGAGAGGTTCCCGTGCTGAAGGCTTCTGAGATGATGGCCACCAGTTTTGTGCCCTGGTTTCAGGCAGAAAACTCGCAAAGCATGTTATGAAATCCGCGCGTCTGCTTTGGGCCTCAGCCCTTCTCCCCTCGGCTGACATCAATACCCTCATTACCCCCTACTTTCACCCTCACTAGCCCGACCTTTCGTACCCTCGTCACCTTCTACTTTTAACACCCTGACTACCCCGAACACCCTACACCCTACACCCTACCCCGAACACCCTACACCCTACACCCTACATTGGTATGCTCCGATCATTGTGAACTGGAGCACAGCAGTACCCGCCTGCCCGGCGGTCCCTCGAGGGAGCCCACAAGCATCATGGTGGCGGTGGGCACCTACCTCCTGGAAGGCCCTGCTCTCACTCAAATTTGCGTCACTGCCGCGCGCTTGCCTGACCACCTGCCCAAGGAAGCGCCTCAGCTGCCTCGGTCGCAAGGTCTCGGGAGCTCCCCTTCCGAGTAGCACCTACTCTGAGGGGGCTCTGTCTCTGGCAGGAGACATGCATATACCGTGTGGTTCTATGCATACACAATGTGCGTGTACGTGGGTTCCTTCGCAAGATGAGGACGAGCCCAAGGA
Source organism: Cymbomonas tetramitiformis (assembly GCA_001247695.2). Classification (NCBI taxonomy): domain Eukaryota; kingdom Viridiplantae; phylum Chlorophyta; class Pyramimonadophyceae; order Pyramimonadales; family Pyramimonadaceae; genus Cymbomonas; species Cymbomonas tetramitiformis. Next base: position 41,369 of record LGRX02000541.1, on the reverse strand, counting down.
TCCGCAAATTTTGAAGCTTGCCGCGGCGTGTCGCGGCACCACACCCGGAAAGCAAAGCTTGAATACGTCACGATACGAAGTATATCTATAGCTCGCGCGCAGCTTGGGGGGCCTTCGTTCGTATTCTCACCTCGCGCCCTCCAGATGCAGCCGAAGAGGCTGCTCCGGGTGTGGCACGCCTGACACTGAGCTGTGACTTGCGGCCGGTGAGCTCGGCCACCTGACTGGGACCTCCGAGCTGGTCGATCAGATCATCCAACGGGTTCTTCGGCAGATCCAAGATTTCGACGAGCTGGCATCCCCATCCCCTCCCACCCCAGCTCGTAGCACACCTTCCTCTCCGACATGATGTACACCTGGCGACTGATGCTGCGCCGTGCAACGCGACACCGCTGTGCTCAAATAGGTTGTCATGTTACACGTAGCATCGGCGACCCTTCTGCGAAACTTGGCACCTTATGACACAATTTGCAGGTGGACGTTTCGCGCATCTGGCAGGTGGTGACGTGGCACACTGGGTCGAGCGCGACCCATCGAGAGGGTCCAGGCCGGCCTCTACCTCAAGCAGCAGCCCTTTAATGGCGGCGAGGGCCGGAGAGGGCCTCAAAACGACCTCCTCCTCGTCCTGCTGCCGGGGGCCAGCTCCGCCTCCTGGTGGATGAGCCGCGCCACCGCCGAGGAGCCGCGCCCCGATGCCTCCGGTATTAATGCCCACCCTCTGCTGCCTCTGCTGATTTCTCGGGCGCTTCCGTCGCAATCGAATTCGGCCATCCTCGTCATCCTCGTCATCCACGTCCTCAACTTTGTCGCCATCCATGTTGCCATCCACGTTGCCATCCATGTCGTCATCCATGTTGTAAATCACGTCGTCATCCACATCGTCATCCACCTCGTCATCCACATCATCATCCACCTCGTCATCCATGTCGTCATCTGCTTCAGCATATGATAGACGTGATGCTGATGCACAGGCCTGGAACAGACCAATCCTCCTCCTCCCCCCATCCATCGACTGCTCAGCAGTGCATGGGTTCGAAGCAAGACAAGACCCAATCACAATCAGCGTGACAATGAGGAATGATCATGATGACCACCACTGGTATGACTATTAAGTGTGGCGAGCCAGTCGAGACATGCCTACGAAGGTAGGGTGTACTAAATACCAAGGGCCCGTCTGGTGATCACATCACGCAATCTATGCATTGAAGCACAGTCTGACAGTGCGATCATATACCACAGCGTGATCATAATTATAGCACTCGCGTGACCTCGCCTGCACTCCTCTTCCGTCACGAGCACTCCATTGTAATGAAATGTGGAGAGGTGATGCTCGGACGATGTTCTCATGTCTGTTTATTACGGGATCAGTAGTTGCGTCTCGGCAATTGAAAGTCGCAACAAATTCTGAGAATCCCAGAATTGGGAGAGAAAGTCTCGAAACTGCCAAATGGGTTTACCCTCGCTCACCCCGTGGATGCTTTAGGGGGTTTCCGATCGGACGGGGCCAAGATCGGACCGGGAATCCGGGATGCATACGACTGCAGGGACAAGTGCAGGGTTATGGATCCGACATCCATGACATTCGAGAGGGTCAATTGTAAAAGTTCCTTTTCTCGAAATCCTGAACTTACCCTCGTAGGGCGCGTCGCTCCACGTGGGCCAGGAGGTGTCGTATCCCTGATGACCTGGCGCGGTCTTGGATCATCCTTGGAAGGCGTCGTGGGTAATAGTGCGCCGTGTGGCGAAGGTGGTGCTGCGGCTGCTGCGCTACCCTTCATGTCGGGCGCTACGTCGTCGGAGTTTCCTGTGAGATCGATGCATTCGCCGCTCTGCACAAGCCGCGCCGCACGCCAACCATGGACCGACGACCGCGCCGACCTCACCACAGCGCACTCTGTGAGCACCGCCTCTGCCCGGCGATAATGGAGGCACACCTGCTATATCCACATGGCAGCACAGCTGCTAGCGGACACCCAGCAGCAGCGGCACACAGATTAAAGCAAGTAAGCGCACACTTGCATGCTATGCTCCATAGGGCTGGTGGTGGTGGAGGTCACGATAGCGGTGGCGGTTGCAGCAATAAAGCTGACAGTCCAGGCCTTGGCGCTCGAGAGCATACGGCCTACCACTAGATAGCTTGCTAGCGCATTTCCTCACGGCCAACGGCGATGGCCGTGGTGATAGCAGGGGTGCTATTTCTACTGCCAGGCGCTTGCCAGTGGAGTAGAAATAGCAGTGGTGGCGCCACGGCTGCCGGTGAAGGTATGGCAGTGACGGTAGCAGTGGTGGCGCCACGGCTGCCGGTGAAGGTATGGCAGTGACGGTAGCAGTGGTGGCGCCACGGCTGCCGGTGAAGGTATGGCAGTGACGGTAGCAGTGGTGGCGCCACGGCTGCCGGTGAAGGTATGGCAGTGGCGGTAGCAGTGGTGGCGCCACGGCTGCCGGTGAAGTTATGGCAGTGGATAAATTATAGCAGTGGTGACGCCTCGGCTGACGGTGAGGTCTTGCACGACCATCCTATGATCAAATTTAATTTCGCGAAACGTCGCGAGGTCATGTGACACGTTGTGAACGGCGTTGTGTGTGTGTGAAAAAGTGGTTTTTTCTTTTTTTCTTTTTCTTTTTCTTTTTCACGTTGTGAACGGCGACTCCAGACAGTATCCAGACCTGGTCCGCGAATCTCTCTCGAATGGGATGCGACAGTGATGCGGCAGTTTCGAAAACGCCTTCACGTAAGTTCCCCGATGCCGACGGGATGCATCTCGGGATGCGTCGTCTCGGGAAATATGCCAGGTCATCGAAAATGATTACTACTGAACCAATGAAAGTGTCATGAATTAGTTGAAACCAATGAAATGTTCGCGATGCCAAGTCCGCGTCATCAGTCGACACGAAAAATATACTGTTACTTTTGATTTCCGAATATGATGACGTGTCTGACCTCACGTCACACATGTACGACCGAAAAAGATATTTAAAACAAAAACACATGACTTGCTTGCAGCGCACCGTTGATAGCTTTAAAATACTGTCATGAGGGCCACGTGCTGGGTCAGGGATCCGACATTTCCAACTCACCGGAGGCTGTGACTTGACTTCCAGTTCATTGGATCTTGAACATGTTTTTGGGCGCTTCGTATTTTCTCTGACCACCACACGCCACTCTGACCACTCTGACGGCAAATTGAGACCCTTCCGTTTGTTCGTCGCCGGATCCGGCGTGGCCACATCTTCCGCCTCCTGCGTCATCCAACCGCTCTTCCACCTCCATCATCAAAAGCTTGCCAGCAGCCTGGCTTGGTGCACACACCTGCTTCCTTTTGGCGTCACCTTTCACCCCCTCTTCGCACAATCATGTCCAAGCCCAGGTGAACGGTCGGCACGCAGCACTCACTACACCGAGCAGCATGCGATCAACCGACAAAAGCCAGCCCACCATCATCCCCGTGGATGTGAGAAGCATTCGAGCACTTACAGCTGCACTCAATGGCAGTGCAGTACAGGGCGGGGCCGTGCGAAGTAAGAGACCACCGACACCCCCCCCTTCAAAACAAACGCAAAGCAGCCTGCATGCTAGTACGTGCCGAGGTACCACAATCACGCGCGCTCTGTTCGGGACCTCCCGCCATTTGTCATGATCCAATCGATTTGTGCATGCGGCCGTTTGGGTTAGCATGCCCAAAAAACACAATACAGTACCTGCGCACTGCAGCGGGGGACATCTGCCGACGACGGCATACAACTTGCCGAAGCTTGCTGATCTTCTACTGCAGGCGCAGTAGCCTGCAACAACCAATCCCGTACAAGTGGTAAGCCTCACCCCCAGCGAGTGCCGCAGCACAGCAAGCATTCTCCCGGCGAGGGGGGAGTTGCTCCTCGAGCACCGTAGCAATTATTGCTGGGTAATTATTTTCAATATTTCTGGGCAAAATGAATAAATAAATAAACAATATCGCTGCTACTGTATATGGCTGGCGGTATTTTTCGTGACTGGCAGATAGATGCCTTGATTGGTGATTGGTGCTCTCTCGTAAAGCTGGATGCATTGTCCGAAACGTTCTTCTGAAGTACTTTGAGCGGGAACCCCAGGGGGTTGAAAGGAGGAAGTGAAGTTAAATTGGTGTTCAAAGGTAAGCACTCCAGAGTTAATTAAAGGCCCGAGGGCTTGCTTGGTGGGGCTACGATCGTGGCAGAGGACCTGTCCAGCCGCTGCAGCGCACCTCTCCAATTTGAGCCTGGCTGGAGTGCCACGTGGCGCCGTGTGGCGAAGGTGGTGCTGCGGCTGACACCGCGCTACCCTTCAGGTTGGGCGCTTCATCGTCGGGGTTTCCCGTGAGATCAACGTAGGCGTTGCTCTGCACAAGCCGCGCCGCACGCCAACCATGTACCGATGCCCGCGCTGACCTCAATACAGCGCACACTGTGAGCACCGCCTCTGCCCAGCAATCTTGTTGGCACTTCAAACAAAAACCGAAGCAAGAACTATCACACATGAACACGATTCGCAAACCATGAAAGTTCTACAAACTGCTGCTGCTGCTGCAAAGCCGATCGGAGGAAGCCGCTCTCCCGGAGGTAGCGGCGTGAGCAGACATTTGAGGACCAACCTTCGATACGGTGGTCAGGCTGGGTCCACTCTCTCCCACCCTCTATTCCGGCAGGTGCGCTGGTTGGCAGTGCGGAGCGGTGAATACCGAACACAGTGTTTCGAGCCATCGACCCCGTACTCATTTCTAAGGTAAAACAGCGGCTGGACTGCAGGACTGGCCATCGGGGGCGTGGCGATACGAAGCCGCGATGGCGATCACGGCCAATGGTGGTGAGAGTGGCAATGGCATGGGTGACGCTACGGCCACTAGTATGGGCCTCGGAGGGATAAGCAGCAGCGCAATGGCGGGAGATGCCTGCATAGCGAAGGCTATCTCGATGGACAGCTGCTTGCGCGACGTGATACTCTGCACGGGCCGTGGCATTCCGGGTGTCAGTAACAACAGATTAGAGTGTTGGAGGAGGTCCGCTACTTAGGAGGGTCTCTCTTTGGCTGCGCAGGTCTACATCGATCGACCCCATGGCTGCCAAGGACGAGTGCATAACGTACTGCTTTGGGTGGATGACTTCGTCACAATGGCAGGGTGGTAAGCTTGGTGTATGCAGGCTGCCATGGTGGTGGGCGGAGAACTGGTGGACATAGCATCCCTGAGACATAGCACTCTGAATCGATGGCTAAAGAAATCGATAAAATGGACGCCACAGTATAATATGGAGGTATCTACGATTGTGAATCGCATTGTGTCACACGTAGGAGAACAACCGGTCAAGTGTGATGATACAGCCTTCACACGCTTAAACCAGCAGAGGCCACAACGCTGTACTTTTGCCTCTCCACCACTCCCACCCAGATGAGTCTATCCGGTTTGCCCGAACTTGCGTGTAAACAATGATCAAGCGAAGCGCACTACTCTTGTGAGCCGTGACACAAAAGAAGCAGCCTTTGGCACTTAGTTCCTCCAGCAGAAGCACTGACAGTCCAATACGCATGAGTCCTCAGTGTGCGCGACGCACGCGCGCCTGCCTTCCAGATCAGGCAAAAGTATTGTTCACCCGCTATTTTGTACGCAGATATGTCCGTGTGCGAGCGGTGTCATGCGGAGAGAGGGCTCGTGCTTGCAGCCTTGAGGCCGTGCTACGCGTGACCGTGATTTGAGCATCGAACTGCAGCAAGTTCTCGCAGAGGGCCGGCGAACTAAAGGCCAAGCAAGCTGCGGACCTCCGCCGGAGCCGGCCGGCGCAGATCAGCGCCGCTGGGTTCAAGCAGGCTGCTGACTGGTCCACAGGGTCCATCGGCTCGATTGTGGGGAAAACAGGAGACAGTGCGCGGCGGCAAAATGTCACATGCACCTTCGAGCACGGTCGAGGTCGAAGGAACTATTTGGATAGGGGCAGTCGGCGAGCAGTGCACGGATCGTCACGAGCAAGCTTGACAGCGATAAGGCGACATCCAGCACAAGGCGCCACACCGGTGCCAAAGTCAGGCGCAAACCGGACACTGAAATGGGCGCCGCAGAGTGCACGGTTCAACCCTTGCGAGAAAGCTGGAGATCACCTTGGCGCGCCTCTCTAGCTTAGCTTCATGTGCCTGCACTTCACCCATGCTTGGCTCGTCAGCGCTTCCGCCGGCCGGCGCCGCCTCCGCCTCCATGCTCACCACTGTTGCCACGGTGCCGCACTGCTGTGCTGGGTCTGCTTTCACTTCGGTGGCACCCCGCAGCCGATCCACCTTACTGAACGCAACTGGCGATGACTCAGTGGGCAGTGTTGCGGCGGCCGAGTCCAGCTTCCTGCGCACGTCGCCGCCAGCACCCCCCCTCCGCGTGTCACACCGCCAACCCATACTCCATGAATCAATGCCGATGACAGTGCTCCGTGGGCTCCCTGTCCGACAGGTGCAGCTGGTTGGCACCCGGGGAAAAAGAGAATTCAAGCAAGGAGACACCATTCCCATCTGATAGGACAAACGACTTTTGAAAACCTCCAAGGGATCTAAAAGCATGTTTGCAGTTATATATGGTGCACGGCAAACCCGGGTGAAACCGCGTTAAGCCATCTTTTAGAGCAGGCGTCGGTGCGGGCATATCCGCATGTTGAAACCCCGCGACTACGCGGGTCCTGCTGCCTGGCGCATTGTGGCGCGTCGGATCCACATTTTGCTGAACAGGCGTGCGGGTCCAGGCCATCCCGAACACAACATGGTATCACATCCAAAATATGTCGCATTGAAGTTGGTATGCGGCGCAGTGCACCGCCTCGCCTCTTGAGGTGCAGCAGTAGTGGACAGCTGTCTACTACAAGCCTACGTACCGTTAACTTATTAATATGGACGACGAAGACTCTATGTAGATATGGTTTGCACCGTAAGTTGGTCTGAACAGGCGGTCTACAGAAGGAACGACGGGTGCAGCTCGGGGGAATCTCACACTGCTAATGCAAACAGACACGGAACGGGGAGGCAGGCCTTGCACCGCCAAAACAGTATTTGCAGTCACCGCAATAGAAGCAGACCAAAAGCAAGTGGTGCCTTTAATGAAAGAGCCTACACTAAGGTGTGAACGACGTGGCATCATGGTAGTATGGAACCTCGGTGTCACCGCCGTTGGATGTAAATAAGAAACACATAATTGCCATTGGATGTAAATATGAAACACATAATTGCTGCCCATTGTTGCTACTGTTGCGCACGTACCGGCTACCGTTGCACTCTGCCGCCTGCGCTGCCTCGCCTCTGGGTACCTCTGCCGCCATGCCCGCGCTCTGTCCTCTGACTTTCTGCTGCCACTCTTCCCTCTCGACCCCAGACATGTCCAAGAAAGTGCCGGTGCGCTTCGCACGTTCAAGCTTCTCCTGTTCCACCTCCTCGAAGCTCTTCTCTCCTGCTCGTTCCATTTGCCGAGATCATAAACATTTGACAACTTAGAGGCCCAAATGATCGCGATCTATATCAGCAGGCAGTTGACCTTCAGTCCGAGGGCTTTGGTTCAGGTCCGCTTCGCCCATTAATTTGGCGCCATTTCGAAAGGAGGCGGCCGAAAGCCGCGCATTCATAAGGCAATCACCGCAAACCAATTGACCTATAACAGACGTTATACCTACAGACTGAGACCGTTGAGCTATATATATATATATGTGTGTGTATGCTTATCCTTGCGACTCCTTTGGCACCCCGTAGCCACAGGAGACTGCACTATGTACCCACGCCGGGGATCAAAGGATTCAGCACACACTTCGGGACACTCATCCGGATTCTCATATATATATATATATGCGAATGGCATAGCCACAGGAGACTGCACTGTGTGTGTGTGTGTATATATAGTCCATCCGACGGTGCATGCATGACCTCACATGACCCGATTGGTGTGATGCCGCTGCAATAGAATGCATTGCAACAAACTGTGTTAGTTCAGCGCATGCATGGTGTGGTTTTGGCATATATATATATGTATATATACCGCAAATCTTGATACTAGTTATACCATACCACCAGCTCAACGTGGAGAAGAGAAGTTGCAATTATGATGGGCTGGCGTGAAAGTGTTGGCACAGCGGGAGCCATTATTGCTGATCTGTCGGGATTAACATATCGCACATCCAGGACCGTATGCCTTTCCTGGGCAATATTGATACGTACCGACACACTCCACGTCATCCATACTCTGCTCTTGCATCTCGGGCGCCTGCACACACACTTGCCCATCAGCTCTCCTGGGTGTTCAAGCCCTTCTGCAGCGGACGGTTCTCCCTGCCCGTTGGCATGTCTGGTATCATGATGAAAATGCATACGCGAAATGATGATTACAAATAAAGGTATACTACTACTACTACTACTACTACTACTAAAGGGTGATTAGAAAGGTATACTGTTGGTTCTGGGCGACGACAGCTAGTCTCAGGGGTTGAAGAGCAAGTACACCGCAGCTCGAGTGCGCTGCGGGTCGCTTCATGGCGCACCGGCCCATGCGCAGCTCTTGGAGGCGCCGGCATTGGCTGCAGCCTAGGTGCAGCAGCAGCAGCAGCCCCGCCATTGGCTGCCGTGCTGCTAGTGGCTGTGGGCGCTCTTCGCTGCCGCCACGCCTCGCGGCAATCCCGGAGATCTGCATGCAGCTTCTCAAATTCTGCCTCGTCAAAATCAAAGTCGAAATTGTCCTCGAGGAATGTGGGAACGAGCTTGTTAACGAGGTCCTGACATTGCTCCACCATACATTATGTATCAGCTAGCACACCAGCACGATCATATTGTAGTACCCGCAATGGGCGGGCGCAGGGGGGCAAAGATCTAGCTTTGCATAGGGCAGGGATGAGGCCGTGAGTCAGTGAATGAGTCTGCGAGCTAGAGAGTCCGTGAGAATGAGGCTTCAGTGAGAGTGAGTCTGTGAGAGTGACAGTGAATCATCGGCGAGCAAGTCGGCGAGTCAGCGAGTTGGCGAGTCGGCGAGTCAGCGAGTCGGCGAGTCAGGGAGTCGGCAAGTCGTCGAGTCAGGGAGTCGGCGAGTCAGCGAGTCAGCAAGTCAGTGTGCATTGAGGTGTCAGTGGGCAGTGAGTCATCAGTGAGCAAGTCAGTGAGTCAGTGAACCCGTGAGTCGGAATTAGCGAGTCACAGGGTGGTGGTGAAGAAAAGTGGTCAGCTCAGTGGCTGTAAGGGGGACTATATAGTGGCTGTAAGGGGCACTATATAATGGCTATAAGGGGGACTATATAATGGCTGTAAGGGGGACTATATAGTGGCTGTAAGGGGGACTATATAATGGCTGTAAGGGGGACTGGATAGTGGTTGTAAGGGAGACTAGATAGTGGTTGTAAGGGGGACTAGATGCAGAAGAACGATCGCGGGCAAGGGCGCGCATCTGATAGACGCAAGGGGAAGTGATGTCACTGGGACGCCTGACAGGAGGACTGACCCTGGTACCCACTTTGGAGCTGCGATTAGAGAGTCAAATGTGTGCGCGCTATTACTGTAATGAGGACGTGACCCTTGCAGAGTCTTGCCCTCAAAAGAGTCCCCCATCACACAGAGAGTCACGACATGTGTGCGAAGTGAGTGTGTCGGCGTTTGGCCTGCTGTCCTGTTGTTGTAGCCAACGTGTGCTTCCCAATCAGATTTGGAGCAGGATGGAGGATGCATAAGCGGTATGAGGATGGAGGATGCATAAGCAGCAGGGTGGAGGATGCATTACTACCGTCATATCACAGGGACGTCATGCTACTCACACACACAATGCACTGCGGCAAGAGGTGCGTGCAAGCAACATCCACAGCCACACAATGTATCGAGTCGCCTTGGGATCCGTAACTGCAGAAACAAAACAAAATGGGTAAATACATGACAGCCGGCCTCTTCGTTACCCGTATTTGACAGTGTTCACAGCACGTTTCAGCGCCATCCATGCACTCGTCACCACTCTGCCACGACCGACGGCGCACCTTCAGCACTTCTTTGGGGACAGACACTTCTTTGTCGGACGCTTCTTTGTCGGACGCTTCTTTGTCGGACGCGGCGTCGGCCTCAGCTCGCTTCATGCAGGCCTCCCCAGTTGACTGCAGGCCGATGACGACGCACATGTCCCGCGAGTCGATGGCTTCGCGGGCTGCTTTGACCACACTGGGGACCTTCGCGCACATCAGCATTGCCCGGAAGAAGCGCTGGTGGGCTCCCCATAGCTGCGCCAGGTTCACCTTCACCGCGTACTCCCCCTTCTCTGGAGCGAGCAGGCACACATTGTTATCCGATCAGTGTGCTATCCTTGGACCGACTCCTTTGGCACACCGTAGCCGCAGAAGACCGGCTACACTATGTACCCACGCCGGGGATCAAAGGATTCAGCACACACTTCGGGACACTTATCCGGATTCTCTAAAGCTCGATCAGTGTGTGTGTGCTTATCTTTGGACCGACTTCTTTGGCACCCCGCAGCCACAGAAGACCGGCTGCACTATGTACCCACGCCGGGGATCAAAGGATTCAGCACACACTTCGGGACACTTATCCGGAATCTCCGGAGCTCACCAGTGAAGAATGGGACCCCCTAAGTTAGTGTGTGTGTGTGTGTGTGTGTGCAAAACCTGTGCTGTGAGCATGCCGACAGGATCAAGACAATAAATATAGATTCCTGCGTGCTGGTGTTGGTGCTGGTATGAAACCATTCATCGAGCGAGTATCAAGGTTCCCCGCTACCAAAGTTTGATTAATCTGCACAACAGGACTTTCAATACGGAGCAGAATGTGAACGTCTTACGACAAGGGAATTGTGGCAGAAACTGCGACATGTAAACTGAAGGTGTTGGAAGTGTCGCCGCGATTCCATGCACCGTGCTTACCGTGATTTCTTGCTACAGGCTGTGTGAGTTATCCAACACAGAAAACAGTAAATGTGCGCAGCGGCCCTTATCGTATGTCTCTGATGTTCTTGGGCGGCAACTTCGGTGAATAAAAGAAACGATGCAGATTAAAGTTGCGTATCGCCCGCAAAGGTTGTAAGGAGCAGCGTGCACTTGTGCCAGGCGAATTGGCGCGACGAGGTATAAAAAGTACAATGCGGGTAACAAACTTTGGGGAGTGTGCTTTAAGCTGGCCGGCTCTCACGCTCAATGTGCGCCAGCCAGCGTTCACCAGACAGTGACCTTGGCCAAAACAACAGGATAGGCTCATGATTTGATGCCACAGATATCCACACAAACACAGTGTGTGCAAGAGATACAGACCCACTGAACAGCATGAGGCGCACCAGAGTAAGGCAGCCACCCCACCGCCATCTCCGTGGATAGGAGGTGCTTGCAAGGAGAAAATACAGTGCCGGGGACCAAATTTCCCGTGCACGAGTGCAAACAGCAACCGGCTTGATGAGACAATTTCTGTTTGAGATATGCTTTAGGGTGCTAGCATCATGAAACGATGAGAGGAAAGTTGGATGAAGGTGTGAGAACGGGCGAGCCAAGGGGAAAGTGCGCACCATCTGCCATCCGCCCCGCGTCACAAATCCTGCTGAAGATTCGCAGCAGCAGCTGCCAGAACTCCGCCGAGTCATCGTACATTTGGCGCACCGATGGGTCAAGGGGCATCTCACTCATCTCAAACTCGGCGCCGGCGTATGATAGGCTGCGGCACGAATATGCTCCAACTGACCTCAACCCAAGTGCGAACACCTCCATGGCCCCCATCCCTGCCTGCATTCCACCAACCCCGGAGTGACGGCCTTGCATCAGGCCATTCATACAGGATACACCCTTGGCAGCGCATTCTCGTTTTGGCAGCTGCGGCTCAAGGTAGAGCTGTGTTCCGAGCGTGGCACTGAGTGTGACGGATACAGGTGTTGCGCTCTTGGGAGAAGTTGGCAAATGATACAATGTACCAAATGAACTGATGCCGTGAGAGAATGCATTTGTCATCATGGCCTTGACAACGAAACGTTGGCGAAGCAAGGGGGTGTCATTCGTCTGCAAAATTCAACACAAATATTAAATTTTTGTCTCATCATGTCAGCGGGATGGTGTCACTATAGGGTGTCACACACCTGATCCAGTGTCTTAAGCAGGTCGATCATGTTGTCAAACTGGAAAGTCCCAAGACGGGTCATGTACCCCAGGTTCTTGGGCTCACTGGCCCCCGTGGCACTGCTGTATACCACACGCGCATTTGGCAACACTTTCTGTAAGGCCACCACTGCCAGTGCCGTTTTGCTTGGTTGTTGCTGGTCGGGTAACAAGTTTTTGGCCTGTGCCCTCCGCTTTATACGCATCATCCAGAATGCGACTGCACGATAACAAGGGATAGTGGGCTCGATGGAAATGGTTCTAGGCATTTCAAGCTTTTTCAATTGCCATGTGGACAAACGCCGTTGGATGTGGCTGCTTCAGCCATTGTGTCAAGCTTTGCCAGAAGGGCGGCGGACCTTGTGGCACTCGTCAAAGATGATGAGAGGAGCCTCGGCGCGTTCTTTCTTCAGCCAATCCACGAGCTGTAAGCACCGTATTGTATATAAGAATACAACGCCCAGTCAGTTACACTCACATCCCCAATTTCTTTCAAGGGCCAGCCAACGAGCGGAAAGTCACCTCATATTGCATGCATGATGATGCACCGCCAGATTAGTTTCACGCATATTCACGATTAGCCCACATCTGACAACCACATGGCATACATATGTTGCCCAGATATTTTCATCCGCAGCATCACTTTCACCTTGCTGAACAATCAAAATAACGTAACTATTTTCAGTAAAAATAGATAGCCTGTCTTTTTAGAAAGGTAGTCATACTAGTTGCTTGCACTTGCGAGTCGTATTCGTGGTAACTTGTATTCATACATAGGCATCTTACAAGGGACCTGGTGGTGGCTACTAGCGCCATAAATAAGATAGGCTCCAAAGCGTTACCTGTCGCAGCCGCGACCCCGGGCAGATTATGGCTTTTATGATGTCTCCCCCTTGTGCTGCTTCCACCTTTCCACTGCCAGTCTGCAGCATGGCGTATGTGCAGAAGATGATGCCCGGCGTGGGGCGTAAGGGCGTAAGGGCGGTTTTCGGGAGGGGACGTAAGGGGATGCTCTCAGCCTCGTCTCCCAAGTCCTTCAGATCGCGCTTCGCATCCTCTTGGAGGCCCGTGCTCATCGACAGCCATAGAATAAACCGACCTCCGCCCCTGTTTTGAATCACCACTCGCAAAGTAAGGCGGCCCGGCACCTTTACGCCCAAGAGACGGGGAACGGTACCAAAGAGTAATTTGTCAAAGAAGGCTGACCATATCAAGCGTTGGCAAGTCAAAACTGTACGTTGCACAGAACAAGGACCCAATCGGCAAGTTTTTTTCGTTTTCTCCTCGTTCGCTTTCTTTCTAGCTTGGAGTGAAAACGTTCCGGGGTACTGCGGCAACGAGCAAATGAGAAGGGAGCGGCGACGACTTCAACAAACGCGAGGAACGCGCGCACCTCGTGTGCTCCAGAGCCATGCCGGCGAGCGTCCTCCCTTTCCCCACGCCAGCGGAGTCTCCCAAGAAGAATCCTGCGCGGGCGCCGTCTTCCAAGCGCGTCTCGTGGCGCTGCTTGGCGTAGAGAATGGCTTCGAGCTGCACCCGGGAGAGTCGAGCAGCCCGCACCTCGTTGGAGAGGTTATGTTCACAGTTTATTTGCGGTGTGGACACCTGTGCCAGGTGCACATATTCAACACCGGTCAGTAGTCGACGTCACAGTGCCCTGCAAGAAGGCTGCACTTTGGGAATAAGGCATAAGATTCGGCGGCGACTAAAAAGAATACGTAGCCTGTGCACGCAGTGTATACATCCCCAGGAAGCAGTCTGAAAACCTACGTCTGCAAACAGAGGTGCATGTCGCATCTGGTACTTGCCATACGAACGAAACTTGGGCAATATAGCTTTTGGGAAAGTTTGGTTTTTACCCCGGCGAAGCTCGCGGTTTCGACGACGGCATCGGGGTGGTCAGGGGCAGCCGGGCAGCGTGCTGTTACTTGTGCATTGGAGTAGGGAACGAAGCTATTCAACCCACCCAGAGAGTTAAAGTCCTCAACTTCAGGGGGATTCTCGTTATTTTCTGAGTCAGACATTCTGTATGAAATCGCGAACAGGCGCGCGCAACTGCCTATTGCGAAAGCAGTTGGTCTAGATAGTGTTGGTCTAGATCGAAGAAGAAACTTGAAACATTTTCACATTGCAAGGTCTAAACAATGGTGAACATACATCCTCGTCTTGCAGTTCAGAAAGAAAAAATCACGTTGTCGAGTGATATGTATTTGTATGAAGAATGAACTGTAACTCTAACAACACCAATTTATTGAATATCGTTGCTCTTGTAACACACTCTTTCGTTTGCGGTCCGGTGACATGTCACGCTGCACGCTGCACCCTGCACCCGACAGGTCGTGGCGATACACGTCACGACGTCAGCGTCCTTCAATTTGTTGGATCCTTTCCTGATCTCAGGATCGAGAATTCAAGATAAAATGCAGCAAAAGTGAGAAAAAGTGAAACCAGAAATGCACCTGCAATGCACCTGGTTCAGCGAGGAGCCGAGTATTTCAGTATAGGATACCACGCGGCCGGTCCAGGTTTTTCGATCGCGCGAGAAAATCGCGATCCACGATTTCATCCTTTCACGAACTGTTTCGCGTTTGCCCCTGCTGTTCGAGCCTTCCGGAATCCCCATCCCCGGGGGGACAGTCTCAGTGGGACCCTCAGAGAGTTCCTTTTTCAAATCTTTAACAACGCTGCCAAGATCCTCTAGAAAAGCTGAAGCCCGTTCCGGGAGTTCCAAATCTGCCTGCGTCTCGCCTTCCTCTGCGATCTCAAAGTTTGCACCCCGCAGCACCGCATCCAATAATTGGACAGCAAATGATTGTGCTCCTCGCGACCCTTCGGGTCGTTCTTGAGCGCCAGAATCTTAGGCTGCAGCACCGATGCCTTTACCCCGTCGCCCAACGAGGCCATCTCAGCAACTTTCTTAATCTCCGTGCATAATGCAACAGCGTCAGACATCTTGTTTAAAACTAGCTCGGCTTATAGAAAAAGGTGAAACTATTTTTCAAATCGAACTTGACTTCGGTGGTTTGAGCTAGTTTGAATTTCAAACAAGTGCAGGTGCCAGAAATTCTAACAACTAAATAGGCACCTACCGTGTGCAAACCTGCACCAGGCTCTGTCGCTTTGTCTACTCTACTTTTGCGAACTTTCGTCTTAGAAAGGCCGTGAACATTGTCCACCTGGGCAACACTCGGGAACCCGTCGACCGGTCTGTCATCACTGATGACAGTGTTCGACCTCCTCCGAGTTTCCCGAGAAATAGCGCTGCCGCTACGGCCATTTCTCGCATAAATATTTAACGAACAACCTTCAGCTCCGCTTTAAACCACCGACCCTTATGATCTCCATGCAAGGCAAATTGCCTTACTAGCTCTATGACGGCCCACCCCCCAGAATTGGTGGGACGACAGGTAGGGTGCAGTTGGCGTGCTGTAGCGGCGTGTAGCTCGATGGCCAAGGCAAGATGCATGGTGGGGATGACGAAGGACATCAGGTGGGATATGGGACTACCGCTACTAGCTTGCCACATGAAGGCTCGGCACACCCCTAATTCTAGTGCAAACGGTTGTTGATGTAGACTGTGGTAGGTGGGGGCATTGGAGGGGGTGTGGCCCGAGCATGGTTGCGCTGACGGAGCAGGGCGTAGCGAGCGAACCGCTTCGATTCGTGCGGCGCGCGAGGTGTCCCAACACACTAGAAGAGTGGCGAAATAATACTTTTGGGGTGGTTGGCGGGGGGGCAGGGTGGGGAGGTTCGAAATGCAGGCCGGCTCGCAGGATTCGGGTCTTACGCGTACGTGGGTCGCAAGGCTGAAAAAAACCGGACCGTCATAGAGATATGGCCAATGAATTTAAACTCGGTCTCGTGGTGCCATGAGCATCGAAAACAATGTAACACATGCCCTGAAGGGTCACTCGACCGCTGGGGTGGCTTGGAGCCCCATGGACCCGCCGATTTCGAAGGGGGGCTAGGGCAGGATATCTCTATGACGGTCCACCCCCCAGAATTGGTGGGACGACAGGTAGGGTGCAGTTGGCGTGCTGTAGCGGCGTGTAGCTCGATGGCCAAGGCAAGATGCATGGTGGGGATGACGAAGGACATCAGGTGGGATGTGGGACTACCGCGCCTTGCCACATGAAGGCTCGGCACACCCCTAATTCTAGTGCAAAAGGTTGTTGATGTAGACTGTGGTAGGTGGGGGCATTGGAGGGGGTGTGGCCCGAGCATGGTTGCGCTGACGGAGCAGGGCGTAGCGAGCGAACCGCTTCGATTCGTGCGGCGCGCGAGGTGTCCCAACACACTAGAAGAGTGGCGAAATAATACTTTTGGGGTGGTTGGCGGGGGGGCAGGGTGGGGAGGTTCGAAATGCAGGCCGGCTCTCAGGGTTCGGGTCTTACGCGTACGTGGGTCGCAAGGCTGAAAAAAACCGGACCGTCGTAGAGCTAGTTACTTACTTTAATCAGCAGCAGCAGCAGCAACAGCAAAGTGCGAATCCCAACGGGCGACGCATAACAACTTCCGATCTCACGATCGCCAGACGCTAACGATGACAGTCGTGTCACTGCAGCCGCGTACATTTATCACGACGCCACCCTCGCGTTATGGCAAAAGGTTTTTTTCAAATTAAGTTTGTGGCATCTACTGGATTAAGTTTTGTCTAGGGTAGATTTAGATTAAGTTCGTGTGACACGATCGAGTGACACTCGCCAGTCGCGCCCGATTTTTTCGAGATAATGCCAAACACTTCAACAACATTTCAAAAAGTATTAGTATCAAAACATTTTACCTTTTATTTTGAGCTATAATTTGACCCCATCCGCAACCACATTGCTTAGTTTGCAGACTGCAAACTAAGTTGATGCGGTTTAAGATGGGGTCGACCCCCACGGGATGAAAAGCATGGCAGTCGAGGGGTTTTCGCGCGTTTCAGCGCACGAAACTTGGCACTGATATTATTGATAGTAAGATCAGTTGACCCTCTTAAGCGCAAGCACATTCGTTAAGTACACTCCAAACGAGCGCATCTTAACATCGAGCTTTTTGGGTTTAGGTTTTGATATACCCAAACCCAAAGATGCCAAACAGTCAAGGCCTTCCCGTGCGTTCTAGCACGCGAAACTTGGCACACACATTTCTAACATGTATCCCTTCAAGTCATCCAACGCACAGCATCTGAAACAACTTGTGCCCAAAACGGCAGATCTATTTCTTTGGCAGATATATTGGGTTTGGGTTCGTTTCCCAAACCCAAGAAATCTACCTTAGAAATAAATTGCGCGTTTCGCGCACAAATAACTTAAAGCCTTGAGCTTCAGGAAACTCAAAGATATATATCTTGGCAGTTTTTATGCCAAGCAAGCATCGTGTTCTAGAACGCAAGGGAAAGCCTTCGGCTGTTTGGCATCTTTGGATTTGGGCACATCAAAACCCAAACCCAAAAAGCTCGATGCTAAGATGCGCTCGTTTTGAGTATACATAACGAATGCGCGTGCGCTTAAGTAGAGGGTCAACTGATATGACTATCAATAATATCAGTTCCAAGTTTCGTGCGCTGAAACGCGCGAAAACCCCTCGACTGCCGAGCTTTTCATCCCATGGGGGTCGACCCCGTCTTAAACCGCATCAACTTAGCTTGCAGTCGCGACTGCAAACGAAGCGATGCGGTTGCGGATGGGGTCGTTCAAGAGCTCAAATAATAGTTATTCATCTTGTGAATACATATATGTTGGTTACGAACGTTGAAAAAATCGTACTTCATGTAATGTGAGTAAAATCACAAAGGGGGTGTGCCTGGAGTAGCGCAACAAAGTTGGGGCGGGCAAGCGATAACTTGCATTTCCGTACTTGATAACTTACATTTGAACGCAATACTTTACGTTCCACTACCGTCCCATTTTACACCTGTGTGGCAGCTGTAAAATGGGGCCATAGGTCTTCCGCTGTCGCGACATGTCGCTCGGCTTTCGCTGTCGGGTTGCGCATCCGTCATAGCTACCGTTCGGTCCTGCCGATGCCGTTCGGTGATGATATTTATTGACGTGGTACATCGTGACGTAAGATTCTGCCTAAAGATTGATTTGAACCGTTAGATGAAACTGCGAAAATCTGGGTGTTAATTTCGGGACTTCGATTGTGTCACAGTGGAGGGTGTGGCATCACGATGGTTGCAAAGGCGCGCCGCACCGTAGAAATATTGTGAAGTGAAATATGTTCAGCAAGAAACGGTTTTAAAACCTAACACATGAGTCGATGACATGAGTGACCTACAACGTGTCTAGTGTCATTCGTTATTAATGAGCGTAACAGGGAACATATCAACCCCCTATGGCCGGTCTGTGGCCGTACGATGAGGGTTGTGGCCGAGGTTTGGCCGAGTGTGCTTTTGCTTGTTGGCCGAGACGAATTGTGTAAAACTTTGAAAATTAACCCGAAAATTTGCGGTTTTATGATATCGTCATACTTAAAATTAAATTTTTGCGCCTGCGGCGGGCAATTTTAGATTTTGGCCGGGATGGCCGAAACTTGGCCGATGGAATTTTGGAGTGTTGGCCGTACGACATAAAAGTCTGATATGTTCCCTGGAGCGTAACCTGTGTCACAGGAACTTAATATAATAGTCACTCGATCGTGTCACATGAACTTAATCTAAATCTACCCCAGACAAAACTTAATCCAGTAGATGTCAAAAACTTAATCTAAAATGAACCCCGAGCCTCGCGTTATTGGCTATTACCCTTCGGGTGGCTTAAGCCACCCTATCAGCGATTTAGGGTGGCTTAAGCCACCTTAACGTTTTCAATTATTGCGGGAGCTATCGGTACCGGAAACTAGATTTTTTAAGCTCAAAATGACGGCGACAATGTCTTCTTTTAGACACTATATGCACTATTCGGCGAGCCCAAGTTCCCGGTGAGCAATTTTGGGAAGTATCCAAGAGGGTGCAACATTTAGTGAATTTTGAGCGATTTTTTTCCGGTTTTTGCATACCCATGCTACTTCAACCGAGATTTTGAGGGTCAAGATGACCTCGGATCAAACTTTTGGCAACACACTGCAGAAAGAGCAGCTCGAGATCTTGACATCATAGGTCTCCAAATTTTGAAAAGCGCCTTCGAGGAAGCCCCCGTGAGCTAATTGGCTTAAGGTGGCTTAAGCCATCTTAAGGAAAATTGGGAAATACCCACCCTACTTCAACCGAGATTTTGAGGGTCAAGATGAACTCAGACCAAACTTTTGATAAGACACTGCAGAAAGAGCAGCTCAAGATCTTGACGACACAGGTCTCCAAATTTTGAAAGCACCGCCGAGGAAGCCCCAATGAGCCCTTCAAGTTAAGGTGGCTTAAGCCACCTTAAGCTGCGGGTAATAAGCATTATGGCATGGCATGTTGGGATGCAAACAGCGAAGTACTGTCGCGCACATGATCCTACGGCCAGATGGCCTAGTGGAGATCTCCAATTTGAGATCGACAACGCCTACTAGTAATAACAATAATAAAACATTTACGTCGACGTGTAAGACAATGCCCTCGAAGCGTGTACTCAATATAAATTGTTTCCCACGTACATGACAGGCCGTTTTCGGCTCTAGAAAACTAATCTTCTTCAGGGGGAGTGAAAGGGCACACCACTAGGAGAGAGTAGAGAGCATGTTGGTCCCGGGAGAGGCAGTGGCGGCGGAGGGCAATGTAGTGGTTCCGGAGCCGGGCGTGCGAAGGAGAGAGATGGGGTGGGGAAGGCGTCGGAGAGGAGGATCTGGGGACAGGTGGCCCCCAGGTTTAATGGGGTCCCGTGGCAACCCGGGCTCTGGGAGTACTGAGTTCTGGCCAGGCAGCCCTGACAGGTCGGCCCCTGAGTCAGAGGGTCCAAACTGAGATAGTGACTAGGGTGCGAGGGTACGAGTACGAGTACGGTTGTCCGAGTGACCGTTCCGGCGGTTTAGGTTTAGGTTTATTATGTTATCACACCATTAATTCAGTTTAAGTTTACACTCAATACGCACTCAACTGCGTCTCTGATACAGTAATCACTCACCTTTAAGAAAACCCGGCGATAAGAAACCAGCCAGCTTTTTCTTTTGGGGGGGGTACCGAAGTTGTCGAGAATAGCTGGCTGGTTTTTTTGAGCTATGGAATACTCGAAAATAAGAAATATGGGTGCTGGCTGAAGAGAATTTTAGGCGATTTTCCAATTTCTTATGTTAAGAAAACTTGGCTGGGACATTTTCAACTGATATCCATTTAACCCCCACGACTCTTATGTTTCAAAAGTTATCATGCGATACAACATTTTTAATGTGCTTAGCAAGATGCACTTCGGAAATATCGATGGCACATGAAAGTTATTATCACACTAGAAACCATATCAATCTCAACCTCAGCGATGGTTTTAAGATTTTTAAGAAACTGGCTGAGCTGGGGTGAGTGAATTGTCTACGGCTAAGAAATAAGCTGGCTGGATCAAGAGATCGTGATTGCTAATTCTTCGCGATTCCATAGGACGCTGGCGCTGGCGGGGGGGGGAGGGGTACGCTGATTGGTGAGAATAGCTGGCTGACCCCAAATTCTCCGGTTTTCTTAAAGGTGAGTGATTACTGTAATATCACCTGAATATACCGAACGGGTGTAATCCCCTAGGTCGTGGACCTATTCCACGCTATTATTTTCTCACTGCGTTTGCCATGATTGGCTAAGCGTCGCCGCTTGGAGTAGGTGGTGCGTGGACGCGTGTTGCGTCTTCGCCTGGGGAACGCGCTATGCTGTGTAGGATGACGGTACGGTGAGGCTCGCGGCGAGGAATCTGTTTTCAATTTGAGATCCACCTTGGGGAATCGCCGAATTTCGCGCGTTACGGTGCCTTGCTGGACGGCTACGCTAGCGTAGCCATTATTGGGCATTTTCCGCCGCACCGCCACCACAACGAGTCTGCACGCTCTGTAAGTTTTCGTTTTCCCGAACTGCTAGCGACACGCGGCCATCCACCGCACCACCGACCTCATATTGGGGTTTTTGAGAAATGAGTGCACCAACTACGAGAGCGAAGAGGCGTCTGTTGCTGGACAGCGACATCGACGCTTCCGTCAGGCTGTTTCCAGCAGTCAGAGATTCACCGACGCCTTCGACTCCGCATGTGCCTGTTTCTGCAGCGGCGCAGGCAAATGTTTCGGATGGCATTTTGCGGGCGCGCCAACTCTTTGAGGACAACAACGTGAAGATGGCCGCCGTTTACGCGAAGGGGAGGCATCGACAATGGGCCAAGGCAGCGTGTTAGATATATAGTTTCAGCTATATATTGGGTTACGGTCAGAATGCTTACACGTCCGGTAATTAGACTAAGTGATCGATAACATAACGAAAGCTCGGCTTGTGCCGAAAACCCTAAACCTGTGACACCCGTACTGTACTATTGAGTACGAGTACAGACATAGGAAGTGACACACGGTGTGTCACATCCAGCACACCAGCACCCTGTACTATTACGGAGGAAAAGTCGTAGGGTGGAACAGGGTTGTTGTTGTCAGGAAAACACACCAACTCAAGCGGCGGAAACAATTCCCAGCGGGGGCCTGTGCTCTTGGCCAGCAGGACGGTCCCAAATTCTAGCTAGCACTGTACACAGAAGGCATCTTGGCCTGAAACCGATCTAACAGGGCTACTAGCTCACAACAGGGGAACTCAGCCACTTCGGGAGTGGTCCACAGGAGGGAGTTCACTGTTGGCATCGTGTCAATTGAGTCAGCCAGTCTGGCAATCTCGGCGGTGTCAAAGTCGATCGCACTAGTAGAGTCCAGATTGAAGTTGTCGGTGCTGTCAGCGGTCTCAGAAGCCTCGGCCTCGTCGTCAGTCGTCGGTGGAGTGTAATCCGGTGACGGGGGAACACCGTCCCATGGCGGAGGCGGTGGCCACACCGGGATGGGTCTCCAGAAGCCTTGCCATGTCCGATGTCTGCCCTGTTGCCGTCGAGGAATTGCAGCGGGTGACATGGCACCAAAGCTGTCAGCGGTGCATGCTGCCACGGCAGGGAAAGAGTGAGTCATCGCAGATAACGAACTGGCACCACCGACCCGTGTGTAATATTCACACCAGTAGGCGGGGATGCCGTCGCGGTGTGCATTAAGCACATGCTCACATACACGAAGATCGCCGGCAGCGCCGCTGCCGTGATGAAAGCCCCCATTGTCGGTCTCCGTACACCACCAACCCGTGGAGCGGGTGGTGGCATGTCTTCATGCAAGTCCTCGCCGTCAGAGTCCGAGTCAGCCACGCTAGCTGAATCATGCGTGGAAGAAATGTACGGGGGAAGGGGGTGAAGGAATTAGCGGAGACCTCCTGCTCAGGCTCGAAGAAGCCCAATTTCACAGACATGCTGTCCATGAAAGACTGCTCGAAGGGGGGCTCGTTGTCGATGAACTGCTTCGGGTAAATTCCCGCGTCCTCGTCGGTCTCGATCGCCACTTGCGGCTCAGGCTCCACGACGGGCTCGTCGATCACATCGGGCGTGGCCAAGCCGAAGGGTAAACGTTATTGGACACGAAGTGGGAACGCATTCCGCGCGATCGCGAGGTCAGACAGGATGTCATCGTCATTTCGCTGGAAATTTCCGGCGAAACCACATTCACGTTTCGTCATGTGTGTCGCTCGCGGGAAAACTGTTACTGTACGAGTTGTCTTCAACCGGGTGCTTTTCCCGCGAGCGACACACATGACGAAACGTGAATGTGATTTCGCCGGAAATTTCCGGCGAAATGACGATGACATCCTGTCTGACCTCGCGATCGCGCGGAATGAGTTCCCACTTCGTGTCCAATAACGTTTACCAGCCGAAGTGAAGCATGGGGAAGTGCTGCGGTGCTGACTCAGCACTGTCACCCGCTACCTGCTTCAGCTCGCGGAGTGTTGTACGCGCCTCATGCACGCGTGTAGCAAGGAGGCAGGGCGGGGGGGGACAATAAGCCTGCGTACTGTGCCCGAAGACCGATGTTGATGTCGTCCGCGAACGCGAAGGGCTCCTCGGCGTGACGGACAACGGGTTGCTCATGCCGTCCACACATGCGCGAAGGTGGCGTCGTCTTGAGCGTCGAAGGCGGTCTGGAACGCGGAGACAAGCTCGTCGTTCTCCTCAGCGGTGACCAAGTCGCACTCCTCGCATGCCATGTCGTCCGTGGGGCAATTCGCGGTATCGTGGTAGAGACCAGGTGGGCAACGTGCGCACTCAGGGATGAATGCAGAGGAGGCATCCTATTTCCCCTACGTTTCTGGACGCGTGCAATACATCGTATTGAACACATATTGCAGGCATATTGCACGCGTATTGACAATAAATGTTCAATACAATAAAAAATGTTACAATATGTGTGCAATATGCCTGCAAGCGCTCCAACATGTGTGCAACATAGTATTAGAATGAGCCCTCACGTATTGGAGACATATTGAAGTTCTGATGCAGAGAGTTATTTCAATATGCCTTCAACATATGTGTAGTATAGGGTTGGAGACATGCACCATGCATGTCGCAAACACTATGAAGGCATGTTGCAGACATATTGCCCACATATTGTATACATATTGTATACATATTGTAAGTCAACATTCAATATGTTGGATACACACTGCGGACCTACTGCATACGTATTGAACATGTAAATTCAATATGTTGTATATATATTGTGGACCTATTGAATATGTATTGAAACGGAACATTCAGTATGTTGGATACATACTGCGGACATATTGCATACGTATTGAACATGTAAATTCAATATGTTGTATATATATTGTGGACCTATTGAATATGTATTGAAACGGTACATTTAGTATATTGGATACATACTGCGGACCTATTGCATACATATTGAACATGAAAATTCAATATGCTGTATATATATTGCGGACATATTGCATATGTATTGAAACGGAACATTCAGTATGTTGGATACATACTGCGGACCTATTGCATACGTATTGAACATGAAAATTCAATATGCTGTATATATATTGCGGACATATTGCATATGTATTGAAACGGTACATTTAGTATGTTGGATACATACTGCGGACCTATTGCATACGTATTGAACATGAAAATTCAATATGCTGTATATATATTGCGGACATATTGCATATGTATTGAAACGGAACATTCAGTATGTTGGATACATACTGCGGACCTATTGCATACGTATTGAACATGCAAATTCAATATGCTGTATATATACTGTGGACATATTGCATATGTATTGAAATAAAAGTTGCCTATATTGGATATATACTGAAGACCTATTGCATGCATGTTGCACAGACATATTCAACATGCTGCAAGTATGCTATGGACCTATTGCATATGTCAACGAGAGGCATATTGAACACAATTAATATTGAATACAATTACAAATTGTCAAATTTGTTTCACAAATGCTCCCCCTGCCGTACGTAGGCTACGTCCACTACAAGGTTTTTTATTGTTGTTCTTCCCTCGCGCATGAAGGCCTTCTGCAAGAGGAGGGACGCCTCCGAGCCGGGATTCCCCACTCGGTGGCTAGCGTCCATCCCTTCCGGGAGGCGCTTGTCCACCTCCTTCATGATGAAGGAGATGGCGCTGCGGACATATGCATATGGCTTCTCTTTGCAAAGCATCTTCATGTCGAGGATATCAGTTACCTGCAGCCCCACCAAACGAAATACATGTGTCAAATATTGGAAATATAGTACAGTACTATTACAGTACTATTACAGTACTATTACAGTACTATTACAGTACTATAACAGACATATTGTACACATATTGTGCACATATTGAAAGGGTTGGTGCGCACCTTGATACCGATGAGCCCCTCGGTGAGGGGGAAATCGGGGCCGTCCATGATGTGGTTGGGGAGAATATCCCCAACCGCATTCGCCACCACCAACCCGGCGAACAGCCCGACGTTGGCCTTCAATCGGCCGGTGTTCGTCACGAGTTGGCCTTTGTCGGGACGGAGCGAACTCTTCATCGCTTCGTACTCCGTTTGAGCCCCCGCGTACACCACCACCTCTTTCCCCACCTTGAAGATGTCTTCAACATTGGGGGCTTCGGGCTTGGCGGGCTTGGCGGGCTTGGCCGGTGACGGGGCCGGTGACGCGGCCGCCTTGGCCTTGCCCTTTGCCGATGCGGAGGCGGGGCCCTCCGAGGCCTTGGCCTTGCCCTTTGCGGATGCGGATGCGGAGGCGGGTGCTTTTTTGGCCTTGGCCTCCACCTCCTTTTTCTTGGCATCCGCCTCCAGGCGGTCAGCCTCCTCCTCGTCGTCCTTGTCGGGGGCGTTGTGGTCGTAGAGATAGGCGACTGCAAACAAAAAATGCTATCAACCGTAAGTTTTATGTCGTATGTGTACAGTATGTTACAGGTATGTTACAGGTATGTTGCAGGTATACTACATACATATTGCAGGCATATTGTGGCCCTACCTTTCAGAAAGGTGCACAAGTATGCTGAGTATGCTGAAGGTGTGCTGTGGCATGCTTCACATATACTGCGAGCGTGTGTCACGTGTATTAGAGGGTGGGAACGTACTCAGCCGCTGTCTTGCCTCCCCTTGCAAGCACTCCACCTTGCTGTTAGGCCCCTCCTCCAATTCGAATTCGGGGAGGGCTTTGAGCACCTCCATCTTCTGGGCGATTTGCCGCACCGGGCATGTGGTAGGGACCCCCTCCTCCATACACGTGGTGTACGGATGTAGCTTTTGGGGGTCCACCCACGTACACATTCCGGTTTTCGTGTCGGTCGCCCACCGGCCGCACTTCCAAAGATATCGATTGTTGTTCACGATCGAACGGGCTTTCGCCCGCACGAAGGAGTTAGTGGGCGCGGTCGCCCACTTGCAGCGGTTTTGTACCGCGGTGACGTACTTCGACACCGCGGACTCTTGCTTCGGCACGTGAAGTAGGGGCTCAAGACGCCCGTCCTTCACACGCAATTCTGCAAGTAATTCTCCCCAAACCCTTCCCAAATCAATATTTTTTCATGCACCGAAGGAACCAAGTTAAGTAAACGAAGCCGCATGCTTAGTACGTACCAAACTCCTCGTGACATGCTTTAATTAGTTGAGCTTCGAACGCGCTTCGAGCCCCCTTGCGCCTTTTTTTGCTCCCTTCCCCCCCTCCCTCCTCATCGTCCTCGTCGTCTTCCTTCGCCCTTTTCTTGCCTTTGTCGAGGAAAGCCAATGGGGTTTCCTCGATCCCTTTGGGCTCGCTAGGTGTCCCCTTTGCCCTCACCTTCGCAACGTAGTCAACGAAGCCCTCGTGCGTATGCTCAACGCCAAACAGCTCGCAGCTTTCTACATACTCAGCGTGCAACTCTTTGACTGACATTTTTCTTACACCTCTGCTGGCTTTTCTTACACCTCTGCTGGCTTTGTTTACACCTCTGCTGGCTAGGGCGGCTGCTGGAACGTCAACGTGCTTCCAGGAGGCCTTCCGTACGTTGCCGTGATGCGATGGGTGTTACCATGCATCGTGCACGCATGTTGGCCTCATGTGTCGGGCGCATTGCACCTGCGACGACCGACCGTTTGGAAATGCATTTTGAAATTTCGTCCATCGTCCATCTCGATTGTCATCGCGCTCTTTTTCTTTTTTTGGGGGGGAACGTCTAACCCCCCTTTTCATTTGTGTTCATACGTTACTGTACTGTAGTCCAATACGCAACATCTTTTCAATCACGTTGTCACAATGGTCTAGTGGTTGGCCGTCGGTCTTCAAAGCCTGCGGTAGTGGGTTCGAGTCCCACTGGAGGTATACACCTTGTCTGCGAGGAGTTGAGCTCCTCCTCGCTGGCGAAGTGTACCACCTCCATCTAAAGGTCAATGACAACCTTTTTTATCCAGGCCATCTCAGGGGTCATTTTGGGGGTACTTCTTGAGTTACGAATTCGGCCGTTCGATTCACGAACGAGGGGTGCAGATTCTCCTAAAAATTAAAATTCCAAAATTGTTTCCCCGAAAATCGTCCAATCTGTTCAATACTACTGCAATACGTGAGGGCTCATTCTAATACGTTAGCGATTGCAGGCGTATTGAAATGGCGTATTGGAGATGGGTCGAAAAAGTGCCAAGTCAGTTTTGCGAAGATCCGTCTGACGTGGCACTGGCAAAGCTGACATCAGCAGTTTTCAATACATCTCCAATACGCCATTTCAATACGCCTGCAATCGCTAACGTATTAGAATGAGCCCTCACGTATTGAAGTAGTATTGAACAGATTCTCCTCTAAAAAGTTTTTTAAATTTTTGTAAAGGTCAATATGCGTGCAACCGCGTGCAACCGCCTGCAGAGCTCAAGGCAGGGATCACTTCAATACGTGAGGGCTCACTTCAATACGTGAGGGCTCAAGACCTTGAGCCCTGCCTTTAGCCCCCCCTTTCAGTATGCTGCGGAAGTGTTGAAGTGAGCCCTAAAAAAGTTGAAAAAACATGTTCTTCAATTCTGGTGAGACTTGTTATATGGACTCAGGAGCTATATTTTGCGACATAGCTTGTGTGCGTTTTTTGTGGGGGGGGTCCGAAAACCTACTTTTGGGTTATTGCTTTACTTGAAAGTTCCTTCAGCATATCGTCAATATGTCCGCAGTATATGTCCAACATATTACAGCATAGTTGCAGTACATTTTCGAAGGGTGATGGGCGTGGTAAAGGGGACTTCAATGCAGTATGGTCCGAGGAGATCAAATTGTTCATGGTGAAAAGCGACCTCGCCATGAACGATCCCCTCAATCATCATCACCAAGTGATGCGGAGCGACATCGAACCGGCTTGCCTTCGGCTAGAGCCGCCGCCCTCGTCCAAGGGAAGGCGGCCCCCCCGTACAACAATCTTCGTTAGCCAAGCGCGCGATGAGAAATCCCGCGCAAGGCGGGTGCTTAGCCGATCGAGAGCCGATCAAACCTTCCAACGCTCAGGAGGGTACATCGCTCAAACCCCCTCCCAATATCAAGCTCATATTCCCGGAAGGTTGGAGTACCGCGGAAGGCTTCCGCGACCCGGAGTATGAAACGATTACGAAGAAGGAACGCCTTTTGGCATGGATTGCGCCTCCACATCTTCCAATATCTACGAGGGAACTGGAGTTCGTTGTCCGCGAGGTAGCACCCTTTCTCTTTCTTCTCGACGTTGAGGTTGTGTCTTTCTTGCTTCACAGGACTCTTTGCTACATGTATGCAACATGGTTACCATATGTTGCATACATATTGAGATTATATTGTAGGGATCCTGGAACACATTGCAGGAAAGTCGATGCGCACTATGTGGAAGTGGACACGGTATGGCATCATAAGTGGCTGCCAACGCGACTGCTCCCGCACGATTTCTCCAGATTGGCGCACGATTTATCTCCAGACAATACCGCGTGGCCGACTTGGTTACCACCTTCCGACATCTTGGAGCTAGAACCGGCAACGGTAACCTTTAAGGGGAAATCGTTTCGACTTGTTCCACCGGTGCCTAATTGCTTGCAACGGATTGTCGAAAGGATTCGTGGCATGCAAGAGGCAAGGTAAGGGACTCTCGCGGGGCATGATTTCCCTCCCACCATTCATCACGTGGCTCGCTGCAATAGTGCTGCAGTACGCTATCGTGATGGTTGCAGCATGTTGATGGGATGTTGAAAACATGTTGGGACGATATTGTGCAGAGATGCGGGCGAGGCGCCCCCCGAGGCGCACGAGGCCCAAAGCAAGGAGTCCCCCCCGCCGCCCAATGCTGAGGCACCCACGAGCCCTCCACTAGCCGGCGGGAGTGCAAGGTAAGGGACTCTCGTGGGGCATGGTTTCCCTCCCACCATTCCTCACGTGGCTCGCTGCAATAGTGCTGCAGCACGCTATCGTGATGGTTGCAGCCTGTTGATGGGATGTTGAACACATGTTGGGACGATATTGTGCAGAGATGCGGGCGAGGCGCCCCCCGAGGCGTACGAGGCCCAAAGCAAGGAGTCCCCCCCGCCGCCCAATGCTGAGGCACCCACGAGCCCTCCACTAGCCGGCGGGAGTGCAAGGTAAGGGACTCTCGTGGGGCATGGTTTCCCTCCCACCATTCCTCACGTGGCTCGCTGCAATAGTGCTGCAGCACGCTATCGTGATGGTTGCAGCATGTTGATGGGATGTTGAAAACATGTTGGGACGATATTGTGCAGAGATGCGGGCGAGGCGCCCCCCGAGGCGCGCGAGGCCCAAAGCAAGGAGTCCCCCCCGCCGCCCAATGCTGAGGCACCCACGAGCCCTCCACTAGCCGGCGGGAGTGCAAGGTAAGGGACTCTCGTGGGGCATGATTTCCCTCCCACCATTCCTCACGTGGCTCGCTGCAATAGTGCTGCAGCACGCTATCGTGATGGTTGCAGCATGTTGATGGGATGTTGAAAACATATTGGGACGATATTGTGCAGAGATGCGGGCGAGGCGCCCCCCGAGGCGCACGAGGCCCAAAGCAAGGAGACCCCCCCGCCGCCCAATGCTGAGGCACCCACGAGCCCTCCACTAGCCGGCGGGAGTGCAAGGTAAGGGACTCTCGTGGGGCATGATTTCCCTCCCACCATTCATCACGTGGCTCGCTGCAATAGTGCTGCAGTACGCTATCGTGATGGTTGCAGCATGTTGATGGGATGTTGAACACATGTTGGGACGATATTGTGCAGAGATGCGGGCGAGGCGCCCCCCGAGGCGCACGAGGCCCAAAGCAAGGAGGCCCCCCCCCCGGCCAATGCTGAGGCACCCACGAGCCCTCCACTAGCCGGCGGGAGTGCAAGGTAAGGGACTCTCGTGGGGCATGGTTTCCCTCCCACCATTCATCACGTGGCTCGCTGCAATAGTGCTTCAGCACGCTATCGTGATGGTTGCAGCATGTTGATGGAATGTTGAACACATGTTGGGACGATATTGTGCAGAGATGCGGGCGAGGCGCCCCCCGAGGCGTACGAGGCGCACGAGGGGCATGCTTTAGATGGGACAATTGGAAGTAGCATGCCTGACTTGCGGGCATCCTCAATGTCGACTAGTTCATCGTCCATATCGAAGAGCTTTTCCAGGTGATACATCTCATCATGTTTCCTTGCCTACTTGCTTTCGCCGTAACTATGCTGCAGCACGCTATCGTGATGGTTGCAGCATGTTGATGGGATGTTGGAAACATGTTGGGACGATATTGTGCAGAGATGCGGGCGAGGCGCCCCCCGAGGCGCACGAGGCGGCAAATTCAGCTCGTTTAGACGACAGCAGGTACTATTTCGGGATTTCTGGATTCATTGATGTAGTCACTGTTGACGCGGAACGTAGTCCTCACCAATTTCCACTTGACGTTACCCCCGAGGGAGACAACCTACCATCGAATGCGGAAGAAGCCTACGACTTCTTCGAAGCTCATCAAGCAATTTTGACACCGATCCGTATGGAAACTGTTGTCTACCTAGTACACGATGGCAACTTCAAGGCGACTACATACGGCTCGCTGCTGCCCGACGACTCTCAACTCGATAATCCTACACGAGACAATGTGCGGGAGGTTCGGTGCCTTGGGCGACATTGGAGGAGCGTTTCGACAATAAATGATTGGCCAGATTTGATCCGTGCGGTTGGAGTTTGGTCTTTAATTGCAGTTACCACGGATGCCATGGCTGCCGAGATGGAAGTAGAGCCCATGAGGTATGTACGAATATTTAGGCACCTCAACTTGCATACTGATTTTTCATGATATAATATGTTGCAATATATCAGAAACCGTTGCCGGTATATTGAATATGTATGGGAGATATACTGCGGTGGGCGAAGCAGATCTCCGGTGGAAGAGCCAGCTGAGGCGAAGGACACGGAGATGGGTGAGGTGAAGAACACGGCGGGCGAAGCCGATCCTTGGCTCTCGCTCCATGCAATGCATCGTCGAAATGTGGGCTCGGTAACATTGGAGCGAGGGCGGTTTATATGTGATTGTGCCATGTGCTACGGCGGAGTTGTACTAAAGGTGTTGAGCAAGGCCACCCGCACACGACATCGGAAACTCCACGGGCAGATCCAGCCACCCGCACCGGACCCTGAAGAAATCGATGCTGTAGTTTGTGGCAACCGTGGCGAAACCTTAAGGTACTCTCCGCCCTTTCTCTCCCATGAATGATTGGGCAAGCTTGCGTGACAACACATTCGCAATACAGTGCGCGCTCGATCGCAAGCAACTTCGGAATAAGCAACCAGCCGCTGGACTTACGAAAAGTTAAGCATTTTCCAGCGGTTGCAAAAACGCTGGAATTTTGCAAATTTGTGTTAGCAACTCCAGCCCCATTATCAAAATCGCTGGGAATTGCTTAAACCGCTGGAATTCGGCACAAGTGAAATTGCTTAGACGTGTAATAAAATTTCTTGAAAAAGAAAAAAATGTGTAGGGTATTTCATATCACGCGAAACTGCGGAAGCCATTGTGAGCTACACTATAAAATTGATATCTCGGGATGCACCGCGATGCATCATGCATATGATGGCTCCCTGAGCTCATAACACATAAATCTATCATTTGGAATGCTCAGCATCAGCCCATCTCGACCGGAACTGAAAATATCTAGGGTATTTCATATCACGCGAAACTGCGGAAGCCATTGTGAGCTACACCATAAAATCGATATCTCGGGATGCACCGCGATGCATCATGCATATGATGGCTTCCTGAGCTCATAGCACATATATATATCATTTAGAATGCTCTGCATCAGCCCATCTCGACCGGAACCGAAAATATGTAGGGTATTTCATATCACGCGAAAGCCATTGTGAGCTACACGATAAAATCGATATCTCGGGATGCACCACGATGCATCATGCATATGATGGCTTCCTGAGCTCATAACACATATATCTATCATTTGGAATGCTCAGCATCAGCCCATCTCGACCGGAACCGAAAATATGTAGGGTATTTCATATCACGCGAAACTGCGGAAGCCATTGTGAGCTACACCATAAAATCGATATCTCGGGATGCACCGCGATGCATCATGCATATGATGGCTTCCTGAGCTCATAACACATATATCTATCATTTAGGATGCTCCGCATCAGGTCATCTCGACCGGAACCGAAAATATGTAGGGTATTTCCCCGATTACGCGAAACTGCGGAAGGCATTGTGGGTTTCACCATAAAATCGATATTTATTGATGCACTGCGATGCATTATGCAAATGATGGCTTCCTAAGCTCATAATACATATGTCTATCATTTAGAATGCTCCGCATCAGCCCATCTCGACCGGAACCGAAAATGTGTAGGGTATTTCATATCACGCGGAAGCCATTATGAGCTACACTATTAAATCGACATCTCGGGATGCACCGCGATGCATCATGCATAGGATGGCTTCCTGAGCTCATAACACATAAGTCTATCATTTGGAATGCTCAGCATCAGCCCATCTCGACCGGAACCGAAAATATGTAGGGTATTTCATATCACGCGAAACTGCGGAAGCCATTGCGAGTTTCTTTATAAAATCGATATCTATTGATACACGACCATCCATCAGGCATATGATGGCTTCCTGAGCTCATAGCACATATATCTATAATTTAGAATGCTCAGCATCAGTCCATCTCGACCGGAACCGAAAATGTGTAGGGTATTTCATATCACGCGGAAGCCATTGTGAGCCGCTTCATTATAAAATCGATATCTATGGATGCACCGCGATGCATCATGCATATGATGGCTTCCT
Organism: Cymbomonas tetramitiformis; assembly: GCA_001247695.2. Classification (NCBI taxonomy): domain Eukaryota; kingdom Viridiplantae; phylum Chlorophyta; class Pyramimonadophyceae; order Pyramimonadales; family Pyramimonadaceae; genus Cymbomonas; species Cymbomonas tetramitiformis. The sequence goes on along the minus strand of LGRX02000541.1, from coordinate 8,583 downwards.
GAGCTCATAACACATATATGTATCATTTGGAATGCTCCGTATCAGCCCAATTATACCAGGTATTATTTTGTTTCTTATATACACATCATACACATACGGTATGCACATCCGAACAGGCACTTTTAGTTAATTTATATGGTTCGGTGGTTGTGCATTTCCATACAGCTTATTGCATCGATGGTATCTTACATATAATAAAATGTGCTACACTGTCACACAAGATTACTTTCTCAAGCGCTTGACAACCATCTTATGTGGGAGACCAGTCTCGGGCTCCCAACTATTGTATGAAGAATCATATGTCTTCCACTTCACCCAGAAGTGGCGCACACCATTGATCCACTTGATGGCACCGAGCTTCTCCACAATGAACACCTCCTCATCTTCCTCCTCTAAAGACTCTTCCTCTCGCTCTGCATCCTCGTTCTCCACTTCGGCTATGGCAGCATCCTCTGCCACAGCCATTGCCACTGCGGTAGCCTCCTCGTCTGTGACGAGAGCAACACTCGTGAGAGTTTTCGGCATGAACAGGCCCCCAGCCGCAACCACCTGGTGCTCTTTAGCATGATTCACGTGCTCGGTTGGCACAATCTCGGAACCCACACCACACCGACGTTTGGTCGCAGGGATCTCAATGTTCGCGTCCTCAGCTGTGAAGGTGTAGCCCGCCACACCGGCCAGGGTTATCTTGTCGTCAGTGCTACCGTCAACACGCAAGCCCATACCTGTGCGCTCAAACAACTTCACCAGGTCTAGCCGATTGAACACGCGGTCGCAAGCCTCAGCCACCCACTCGGTGATGAGTATGCGCCGTTCACTAGCAGTGAAGCCAGTGGTCCACTTCTCTAAGTTGCCCGGTATCTCTAACCATTCGTCCTGCACTACTCCGCATTCTTTCTTCACCTCGTTCCCCACACCTTGGTCTACCACTTGCAGTTCGTCCGTGACATCAGTGGGGAGCAAGTGCGAGTCTGTGTTGCTCTCCTTCAAGCCTGCCACCCAAGCCTCAGTGGTTTGCCCCGACAGGTTATCGCAAAATACCACTTTTCGCCGCACGTGCTCCACTTGCGAATTGAAGTCGCTCACCGCCCACTCCGCGCACATCGCATCGTCGTAGTACGCCTTCGGTTGAAAGACGACACGGACACGCTTGTCATATGCCGCCCGCTCACTCGCGGTAATACGCACACCAGTTCCACGGAAGCAAAGAGTCTGTCTGGGTTGCTGATGCTTTCCCTCGGCATCCAACCCAACCATACGAACCAGGCACTGTAGGGTGCAAAATCGCTTGTCATCAGCGTTCTTGGTTCCCGAGAGCCAGACGCGGGCAGACCCCTTCGCCTCGTAAGTGGAAGAGCACTGCATAAGAAATGGGATGGGAACCTGGTCAACATTGTAGCGGTCGTTTGGAAGCCAAACTCCCCACACCGGGTCTACCGTTTCACCCTCCTGCACATAATACATAGCCGCATAAAACAGTATTGTAGTCAGTACACCTATGATACATACAGAATAAGACATTCCACGGTGAGCATTCCTAGTGCAAGGTCACACCTGCGGCGTTTGCAAGCGGAGGCGCAGACGAGCATGCCAACGCTTGATCTTTGGCAGGCGCTCCTCCGTACTTTTCGTCTTTTTGTTCGTCTTCTTACGATAGGACAAGCTGTTGCGCCTGAGCCAGTTACTGCACCAACCATCGGACGCACGGAAATAACGGGCAGGGTACATCTTCTTCGCGATAACTCGCGCCTTGGTGCGTAACCATCGGCGCCCAATGCGCAAGCCCTTCTTCCTGCAGGCTTGGAAATCGCGAAACAACTGGGACTCGACTTTGGGAAACCTACTTTTCCCAAAAGACTTGCTCTGTGCTTCCTGAAGCCGCTTCTGCAACTTGGGCTCGATGGCGCACCACCTATGTGTACGCAAGCACACGAACACCGCGCACAAAAGGTGAGCACAATTCTAACACTCGGATCGATACCACGCATATGATACAGGATACCGAAACGAGATACAGCATACCGACGGGATACTGTACGTTGAACCCTAAATATGAAGCTGAGGAAACGTGCGTTAGAATTTCAGTTTATGTACGTACCTCGAGATAAGGGATGGATCCACGTTCGCAAGAGAGGCTACAGTAGCTGCAGGATGAGGACGCTCCTCCTCCTTGTACTGTCTAGTGAGTGCAACGAGTCGCAGCTATTTCAGGGTTGAGTGACCCTCGCGATTGTTTGCTCCGCCAGCACGCTTTGCACGACGAACCTCCAGCTTCACACGTATTCTTCCCCAGGAAGACACCTTGATCATGGGCTTGATGTGCCATTCCTCATCGGACGCGTTGTCAACTTCGATAGGCCGTTGAGACACAGTCACAGGTGCACCCGATAGCACGTCGCAGACGTTTTGCTGACTGTAGAGCGGAGTGGGATCCTGCACAGATGCGTGCTTGCTCTTGACGTGCTGCGTCAACGCAGGTGGGTGGTTGGTCGAAAACTTGCAGCGAGGAAACCTGCAAGGATATCTTCCACAGGTCTGAACCCCGACTTGAGTTACCTCGGAGATTGTGACACTCTCCCCAGAAGCAAGCCCAACGGTCTTGGTGAAGCCGCGCGAAAACAAAGAGCTCTGTCTCGTGACAGGATGTAAAATGACAGGAGGGGGCGCAGGAGCTTCTGCTTCTACTTCTGTTTCTAAATGGGATTCTATGCTCACATCGGACTGCGAGTCGTCGTCAACCAAAGGAGGTGGCTCATCGTCGTCAACGCCATCGGGATCCGTTTTACCACCAGAGTCGTTATCCCTACGAGCCTTCTCAAGAAGCAAGCGTTTTTCTTCGACATACTCTACTTCGGTCAAGCAGCTGGCATCAAATAATTCCTTAAGCTGTTTCAATTCTTCAAATACTAGGTGCGCCATGATTGTTTGCTACTGACCGAACTAAGTTATTGGCGTATCTGTGCCGAAATTCCTGAGGTCCATACCCGAGGAACATGAAAACTCGCGAAATTATCATAAGCAACTCCAGCGCGCCAAAAGTTGAGAGCTGACCTTTCGATTCCGTCTGTAAGCATTTCCAGCTGAAGAATGATGCACTCGATATTAAACCTTTGGGATACCGCAAGAAGCAACGTGATCGGCTGCGACACTCCATCCGCTATCGCCCAATTATCACAGTCTTGAGGTAGTGTATGGCCGTCTGTCCTCAGTAATTCAGCCGGAATCGTCCTTAACACTTATCGCGCGTCAAAACATGTGACTTTCGCGCGCTGTAAGCTTTTCCGATCTACCGATTAGAGTCACGTGTGGTTCTCGAGTCATTTCATCAACAAATGCATATCTAAAACTGAAACCGTTAAATGCTATGCGATTTTTTTCCTATTTATAATTTCGAAAATCTGAGCACACCACGTGGAAGCCCGCGGAGAGCGCTTTAAAGTTACTTGCTCGAAATCTTGATTTGGGCAAGGACTTCGTACTTAGCCGTTAAAGTGCCGTTACTGCTCTAAATTTAGATTCCGAGCAAGTAACTTTGTAGCGATTTCCGCGGGCTTCCACATGGTGTGCTCGGATTTCCGTAATTATAAACAGGAAAAAATCGCATAGCATATTACGATTGTGCATTGTAACCAATCGCAAAGCCTGAACCGGTCACTGAACAGATTCCTCCAATAAGTCCCTGAGCGCATGGCGCGCGTGCGTTATGCATCGTCCATTTTCTTCGTATCGTGGGAATCTGATCGTCGAATCGTGTAAAAAAATGGGGAAACGCAATAATAATAATAATAATAATAATAAAACATTTACGTCGATGAGTAAGACAACGCCTTCGGAACGATCTACTTGAGTCTGTTCCCCTCATACATGACAGTCTGCTAAGGCAGGAAGCATTCCACAAAGCATGGAAGCAAGGGTGGCAAGGCACTAATGAAAGCGTGTCTGCCACCAGCGTCGGAAAAAACATCAGCAGGTCGTGGAGCTGATGCACGATGGAGATAGGCAATAGGGAAAGGTCTAGCGAATATATATACATTCAGACCTTCAGTGACGGCTGAATTACTGAGGACAGACGGCCATAGTAGTGGGTTCGAGTCTCAGTGAAGGGTTTTTCCGGTCCGTATTATTAGGGGCCATTTTGGGGGGACTTCTTGAGCATTTTGGGGGTACTTCTTGAGTTACGATTTCGGCCGTTCGATTCACGAACGAGGGGTGCAGATTCTCCTAAAAATTAAAATTCCAAAATTGTTTCCCCGAAAATCGTTCAATCTGTTCAATACTACTGCAATACGTGAGGGCTCACTGCAATACGTTAGCGATTACAGGCGTATTGAAATGGCGTATTGGAGATGTATTGAAAAAGTGCCAGGTCACGAGGTCAGCTTTGCCAGTGCCAGGTCAGACGGTTCGTCGCAAAGCTGACCTGGCACTTTTTCAATACATCTCCAATACGTAATCTCAATACGCCTGTAATCGCTAACGTATTGCAGTGAGCCCTCCCGTATTGAAGTAGTATTGAACAGATTCTCCTCTAAAAAGTTTTTTAAATTTTTGTAAAGGTCAATATGCGTGCAACCGCGTGCAACCGCCTGCAGGGCTCAAGGCAGGGATCACTTCAATACGTGAGGGCTCACTTCAATACGTGAGGGCTCACTTCAACACGTGAGGGCTGAAGACCTTGAGCCCTGCCTTTAGCCCCCCCTTTCAGTATGCTGCGGAAGTGTTGAAGTGAGCCCTAAAAAAGTTGAAAAAACATGTTCTTCAATTCTGGTGAGACTTGTTATATGGACTCGGGAGCTATATTTTGCGACATAGCTTGTGTGCGTTTTTTGTGGGGGGGGTCCGAAAACCTACTTTTGGGTTATTGCTTTACTTGAAAGTTCCTTCATTATATCGTCAATATGTCCGCAGTATATGTCCAACATATTACAGCATAGTTGCAGTACATTTTCGAAGGGTGATGGGCGTGGTAAAGGGGACTTCAATGCAGTATGGTCCGAGGAGATCAAATTGTTCATGGTGAAAAGCGACCTCGCCATGAACGATCCCCTCAATCATCATCACCAAGTGATGCGGAGCGACATCGAACCGGCTTGCCTTCGGCTAGAGCCGCCGCCCTCGTCCAAGGGAAGGCGCCCCCCCCCGTACAACAATCTTCGTTAGCCAAGCGCGCGATGAGAAATCCCGCGCAAGGCGGGTGCTTAGCCGATCGAGAGCCGATCAAACCTTCCAATGTGCTCAGGAGGGTACATCGCTCAAACCCCCTCCCAATATCAAGCTCATATTCCCGGAAGGTTGGAGTACCGCGGAAGGCTTCCGCGACCCGGAGTATGAAACGATTACGAAGAAGGAACGCCTTTTGGCGTGGATTGCGCCTCCACATCTTCCAATATCTACGAGGGAACTGGAGTTGTCCGCGAGGTAGCACCCTTTCTCTTTCTTCTCGACGTTGAGGTTGTGTCTTTCTTGCTTCACAGGACTCTTTGCTACATGTATGCAACATGGTTACCATATGTTGCATACATATTGAGAGCATATTGTAGGGATCCGGGAACACATTGCAGGAAAGTCGATCCGCACTATGTGGAAGTGGACACGGTATGGCATCATAAGTGGCTGCCAACGCGACTGCTCCCGCACGATTTCTCCAGATTGGCGCACGATTCATCTCCAGACAACACCGCGTGGCCGGCTTGGTTACCACCTTCCGACATCTTGGAGCTAGAACCGGCAACGGTAACCTTTAAGGAGAAATCGTTTCGACTTGTTCCACCGGTGCCTAATTGCTTGCAACGGATTGTCGAAAGGATTCGTGGCATGCAAGAGGCAAGGTAAGGGACTCTCGTGGGGCATGATTTCCCTCGTCCCACCATTCCTCACGTGGCTCGCTGCAATAGTGCTGCAGCACGCTATCATGATGGTTGCAGCATGTTGATGGGATGTTGAAAACATGTTGGGACGATATTGTGCAGAGATGCGGGCGAGGCGCCCCCCGAGGCGCACGAGGCCCAAAGCAAGGAGACCCCCCCCGCCGCCCAATGCTGAGGCACCCCCGAGCCCTCCACTAGCCGGCGGGAGTGCAAGGTAAGGGACTCTCGTGGGACATGATTTCCCTCCCACCATTCCTCACGCTACAACGCTGCTTGGGCTGGAATTCAACGAGGCCGCGCGCAACTTTGCCGAGGAGGAGGGCCTGCACCCAGAATGGGGGCAAACGGAGTGGGTGTAGAATTCGAAAGGTGAGTTTTGTATTAGTGCAACATTTCTGTAATTGTGTTCAATATGTCATACATGTATTGACGGTATACAGCAACACGGACAGGGGAACCGCATGAGGTGTACAAAATGACAAACGGTCCATGGGGGATCCCACCGCGTCCGAAGGCTTCGACCACCCTACGTTCTCGGGAAACAGCACTCGCCTTCTTGAAGGAGTTGCGGGGAGTCACCCGGTGGGGCGATGGGCATAAGCATTTGTTGCGCACCTCAACCGCCTCCAACGGCGCAAAATACGCAAAGCACCTCTAGGCGCATGAGGCTTTGAAGGCTTTCGAGTCCAAGTTGTTGGCGGTATTGTCCTCTTGGCCTCGCGATGATGGTGAAGTCGACAATGCGCTGCAGGACATTGTGTCCAAACTGACTATCACCATACGGGAATGCACTGCGCATTCCATAGAACCTCAGGTACGTATTCAATGTTGGTGTGATATGAGTTCCACATGTCACAGGTATGTTGAATATATGTTACAAACGTATTGATTCGTATGTGCAGGATATGGAGTATTTGAGAGAGCAGACCAGACTTTTCTTTGAGGACTTGGAAGCGAATGGTCCTCCACAGTGGCTTGCAATCAACACCCATAAAATCTGGCACTGGGCCGATCTGCTCCTGCGTTTCGGACCTGTGCGTGAATGGTGGATGTATGCCTTCGAGTCCATGAATGGCAAGCTAGCTAGGTGGGTGAAGAACAATGCGTTCCCCGTGGCAAGCATCATGAACGGCTATCTAAGGTTGAAAACCTTGCGCTCCCTACGAGGCATCATCCTGACCATGCTTTTGAACCGAGAAAGAGCTACTGCCGGCCGTGTCCCGCGGGCTTTGATGGCGGGCCCCGCTCCCGGCATCGTGGTCACTACCTTCGGGGAGAAGGGCAAGCCATTGGAGCTAACGTCCTTGGAGATTGACCAACTCACCCGCTGGATGCGAGCGAGTATTCCCGCTTACCGAAAGCTTTTTCAACAACATGTTGAGTACGACATGTTCCGGCGGAGGTGCAACCTGCAAGCTCGCACGCATGTACTATCTGTAGTATACCTGCAACATATTGTCAACTTGTTTCTGTATGTTTATCATATATTGTAAGTATACTAAGAATATGTTGTCATCACAGGGAGAATGCCGCGCGCTCTAAACAAGCACTGCGGAACCGACAAGAGGTGGGTGGCGTGCCCCGATCGCGTTCGGTCCATTGGAGGACCCTGAAGGATGGCTTGGTCGTCAATACACGGCTTACGAGAAGTCGCTCATGATGGGTCCCGAACCCATGTGTTCCAAGTACAACAAGGTGAACATCGGCGGTGTCTTCTATCGCACTAGAGACGGGGACAAAGGGAAAGTGACAACCCAGTGTTTCGTCCGCGCATCCTTCCCCAAGGATGATGCCGATGCCGATGACGAGTGGGAGGACAGGTACGACCTCAACCACCAGTTTGCATGCTTCTTTGCCTTTTCGTATATCTCTGCAACATACATGCAATACGTCCCCAACATATTGAGGGTATGTTGTACGTATATTACAAAAACATCGAACATTTCGTGCGCAGGTATGGTATCATCAACGCCATTCTGCGGGTTACCATTGGCGGTGTGCTCTACACTTTTTTAAAGTGTGATTGGCTACCCGTGCCCACGGAAGCTCAGATCGCAAGCTTCAAGCTGAAGAACTCCATCCTCGGCGTGGACAAGGTGTCCAACCAAGGCTTTCTTCACCTTCAACCCATGGGACACCTCCAAGTACACTATGGACAACCGAGAGCCCTACCTACTGGCCAATCAAGTCCAAGCGCAAGTAGTGATAGTTAAACACCCCTGCATGGATTCAGCGGTGATACTTGATACGAGCGACCGCAATATGGAGAAACTTGCACTCGTTGATAGGCCCGTAGGTAGTGATGGTCACTTTGACACATGCGGGAAGTGCAGAGTCGGTGGCGAGCTCCTTCTGTGTGAGAGGGCAGGCTGCAAAGAGGCTATGCACGTGCGATGCGCATGGCTCTCCGACATCCCCACTGGAATGTGGTACTGCAGAAAGTGTGATGACGCATAGTAGTGCCTCTGTACACATTTGATATACCTGCAATATACCAGATACGTATTGCAGCTATATTGTAAGTATTATGCAATATGTGAGCAGCAGGGGGGTCTTACCCCTTTACCCCTGCAGTCACGTGTTGCATAATTCACTCTGATTGTAGACATATTGCACATGTATTAAAGATATTCTGCATGAGTGAATGTTTCAATATGTGTTCAACACATATATTGCAAACGTGTTGAATGATTCATCTGATTGCAGACATATTGCA
>LGRX02000540.1:0-16497 GCA_001247695.2 Cymbomonas tetramitiformis | reverse complement strand
CCCTCCATAAAAACGAACGAAGTTCGGAAAGGGAGACAGTGCGCCAGTCGCCGACAACGCACGAATTGCTGTAAGCGACTGCACGCTAAAGTGCAGAAATGGGAGCCGGCTTGCAAAATTCCCGAAGGAATTGACGCACTACCAAAGTCAAAACAAAATATTAAAAGGGAGCCAGCAGCCAGGACTTCAGTCGCCGTCGTTTAACGCACGAGATCCTGCAAAAAGCACATCGCGCTCAGAGCATGAGCGTTGGACGGAGATCGGAAGCGCGCAATCCCAGCGTAGAAACAAAGTACAAAAAAAAACGGAGCAGACAGGACTTCAGGAAACAGTGCGCTATTCAGAAACTAATACAGTCAAACAAAAAAACAGAAAACAGGAATACACAGGTCCGTTGGTCGTTGTCGGCGCTTCGGAATGACGGGTTGACGGCCGCTTAAGGATACTGTAGTTGTTCAAGATGTGACCTACGAGGATCGAGTGAGTATCGTATCCCGAGTGGATCTTCTACATTCTAGATCCTTGCGACAGTCTTGCGACTATGCGACACTTCTTGTGACAACCCCAAGATTCGATTTCCAATGCGGATTTCTGATCGATCGAGCGGATTTCTGTGTTTTAACTGATCGGGCGGTCGGTCGACGGTCCGATCGATCGGTCGAAAATTAGTTGATGGAGGATTGTGTTGTATTCAAGATCGCTATGACAACTTAAAGCTCTTGTCTTCGGAACCGTATCCGTTAGCACGCGAGATCCGACAGTCCGATCGTTCGGTCGACGATTCGATCGATCGGTCGAAAATTAGTTGATGTAGGATTGGAGTATATGCAAGATCGCTGCGACAATTTCAAGATCTTATCTTCGGAACGTATCCGTTAGCACGCGAGACCCGACAGTCCGATCGTTCGGTCGACGATTCGATCGATCGGTCGAAAATTAGTTGATGTAGGATTGGAGTATATTCAAGATCGCTGCGACAATTTCAAGATCTTGTCTGCGGAAACGTATCCGTTAGCACGCGAGATCGGACAGTCCGATCGTTCGGTCGACGATTCGATCGATCGGTCGAAAATTAGTTGATGTAGGATTGTGTTGTATTCAAGATCCTTGCGACAACTTGAAGATGCCCTTCTTCAAGCATCTGTCATCTGACTGTCCGATCGTTCGGTCGACGATTCGATCGTGCGGTCGAAAAATAGTCGATGGGGGGATGGTGTATCTTCCAAAGGCGAGTGACGACGCTGAACATCAAAATTTGTGATGTGGAAAATTTTTGAGCAGTTTTGACAGTGTTCCGATGACGATGTCATTTCGTCCCCCAACCTTTTTTTGTGAAATCTTGCATCGTCCCTTTAAGGGAACGACTGCCCGTTTCCGGTTTTTTCAGAAGATTCGGAATTTTTGACGTGCGACAGAAAGATTTCTTGCGACAGCGACATAAATGACCATGCATGCGACAAAAAAGACCGGGTTCCGACTCCGGCAGATCCGGAGAGCCCGGCTTTCTTATGGAAGTCAAGGGGCAAGACAATGCCCATGACACACGGAGTGTTTGTGGGGGAAGTGAAGAAGCTGATCCGGAGGATCGGTCTTGACCCGAGTCAGTACTCGGGACATAGCTTTCGGAGAGGGGGGGGGGCACAGTGGCCTTCAACCTCGGGGTAGGCCACCTGTTGATTAAGCTGCAAGGAGACTGGGTCTCTAATGCATACCAGAGGTATGGGCAGTTGACTGAGGCACGGAGGCTGGAGCTGCCAAAGAGGCTGGCTGCCAGAATGAGACAAGTGGAGGGTAAGTGGAGGTGCATCAGTAAGCACAAGTCTGGCAGCAAGTCACTTCGGCATTTGGGTAGCTGAAGCGCCAGCCGGTTGGGAGGAAGGAACTTGCAGAAGCCGTGAGGCCCTGCAGTTGGGCTGTCTCTTCGGCAACCCCGGTTGCAGACCACCTCCCTAGAAATACTCAAAGTTTGTTGTGAAACAAAGGTGCTGGTGAGCACCACCTCTGTCTCAGAAATTATCTCCCTGGGAAGTACTTGTGTAAATAATCGAGAAATTTATTTCTAAATTATTTTGGAAGTACGGGGGAGAAATTTCTGCTTGCAAAAAATGAGCCCGAGGCTCGACGAGGACATGTGAAGTTTTTGCGGGTTTTTTCCCGAGGATTTTCTCAAGGCAGAGCCGCGAGGAATCCGCGAGGTCGACTTCTCTGTTGTTTGATTGGCTACGGTGTCACGGGGGAACCGTGACAGTCGGGTCAGATCTGTGTTCGGACAGAGCCGGAACACAGATGTGCTTTCTGATTGGTTGAGCAAGATCTGTGTTCATGCGGAGCATGCAACACAGATGTGCACTATGCAAGGCTCAGTGTCGCTTGGCGTAGCCCATGAAGATGAAGAGACTCTCGGAGCTTTTGAAATAAGCTGCGACAGTTCACTTCACTTCATTCTGCGAGAACTTCGGGCTCCGAGTCTACCAATTCAAAAAGTTCCCCACACCCGCCCGCCCGGGAGGAAGGAACATACTTGCAGAAGCCGTGAGGCCCTGCAGTTGGGCTGACTCTTCGGCAACCCCGGTTGCAGACCACCTCCCTAGAAGTACTCAAAGTTTGTTGTGAAACAAAGGTGCTGGTGAGCACCACCTCTGTCTCAGAAATTATCTCCCTGGGAAGTCGTCGAGTGCCGCCTGTTCCGAACCCCGCGCTGGTGGGACTGGCAGCGACGCGCTACGCGCCGGTCGCTGCACATCGCGCTTCGGTGGCTCCGGGGGGCACCAACTACCGCCCGCATAGAGGAGGTCCTCGTAAGTCCAGGTCATGCCCCACGCTGCCCGCTCCACACCATGCATTGGTGGAGCAAGGAGCAGTGCGTCATGCGCCGGTCGCTGCGCATCGTGCTTCTGCGGCTCTGGGGGGCACCAACTACCGTCTGCATACAGAAGGTCCAGGTAGGTCCATGCTATGTCGTGGTCGGCCTTGGTTGGGTGCCAACGCGTCTTTGCAGAGCGTCGAGGCTTGCAAATCCACGCGGAGCGCTGGGCACCGCGTGCTGAGCGCGAGGGTTGTGGCCACGCGTGGGATGCGTGCTGCTAAATGTGCGTTATGCGATAACTGCTCTCGTTGTCGGTGTCGCGAGCTATCCGCCGCCGGCCCCGCGGCAGTAGCTGGCGGGGCTTGCCTTAGCGACCCACTCGCCGCAAGCTCTGCACTGCGCGCTAGCCATACCCGCTGTCGTGAGCCATGCGTGGGATGCCGCAAGCCGCGTGCCGCCTCCGGCTCTGCTTCCCACTGTGTTGTTGGAGATCGCGAGCTGACTCCCAGTGCTTGGCCTTGGCCATAGTAGCGCCGCGCCGCCGCTGGTGGCGCATTGTGACGCGCCGCCGCTGGAAGCGCCAAGTGCCGCGCCGCCGCTGGTGGCGCACTATGCAGCGCCGCCGCGGACGCACCGAGCCGCACCGCCGCCTGTGGTGAACTGTGCTGCTCCTCGTGGACGTCTCGCGCAAACACAAAAGACCTATTCCTGGCATCCAGCACTGTATCTCGCAGCTCCTCCCCCCCCGCTGTCATGCCAGGATCCTGAAGCGCCATGTCGCCGAAGCTTGCCAAGCGAGCACAAGCGAAGAGCCATAAGCTCAAGCTGCAAGTGCAATCCCGCCAACCCAGGAGCGCCAAACGTAGGTGGAGAAACACACAAATCAACCGAGGAAGATTCGCCAGCTTCCGCCGCAAGTGATAATGATAGAGAAGAAAAGCGAAGGCGCAGAAGCCAGGCCCAAGAGGAGACAACCAACTGGTGCACTGTATTCCAGCAAAAGCTTTCCAACACACTCGAAGATCCGAGACGAAAACAAATCTAGCAATTCCGGTCAACGATGAGGCCACAAAAGGCAAAGCAACGCCACAGCGCGATTCCACCTAGGGCTTGGCACACTGAAGAAGTGCTGGAGTGTCGAATTGCAACAAAATCAGGAATTCCTCGCAAAGTCGGAGCAAATTTTCAGATTCCCCGCCATAAACTTGCCGCATCCCGCATAGTCGCAAGGACAATTGAGGTCGCCCACGCTCGCAGCCACGAAACTGCAACCTCAAAGCTGCATCATGCAAGATAGCCCGAAGCACGAAAGAAGAACGTCGCAAACCCATTCAATCGCCAAGCCCATAGAGGCGAAGACTACATCGAACACATTAAAAAACCAGGCACAGATTTCAAAAAGAATTAGCGGCGCATAGCTGCCAGCGAGTAAGACAAACTCGAAGTCGCGCAGTCGTCCAGGCGCAAATACGAAGCCAGTGCCAGAGGTAGAATTCTAAACAATCTCAAACCAGGATCCAAGTAAAAATAATAATGCTCGATACAATTTGTACGGTAAATCCACGAGTCGCAGGCGCAGAACGCACGCAGAAATGTCAATGCAACGACATCAAAGTCCCAAAGTAGGCAGGGCCCGCCTCAGTGGTGTTTGCTGTCGAAAATTAATCATCGCCAAACAGCACGTCGAGCTGGAATTCGTCCGCATTCATAAAAGTAACATGGGAGTTGGAAGTCGCATCCCCAGCCTCGCGATATACACGACGAACTACCAGGTTCCATTACTGTATTTGTAGCACACTACCGTATTTGCGCCACACTGGAGCCCTCGCTCAGAAGCGCGAAATTCCAAAACTCCAGATCAACGCGCCAAAGAAGACCTCGTTTCAATTGACAATTCTAAGGCAACTCGCGCCGGCTCAAGCACCATGGCGACACACGAGCTCGAAAGCACTGCACCCTGGCAGGACGCCAGAGCACTGCAGGTGGGCGCTTCTAGGCCCTAAAAGCGCCCGATTTCTAGAATCCAGTATGAACTACAACTGCACAACGCGTCGAAGAAGAAATTCGCTTTTGTAAGCAAATAAAAGATAATTTATGTGGGTGTCACAAGCCACTGAGCCGATAAAAGCCGTAACCGAAGTCGCGTCAGGGAAGGCCTCGGGTAAGCGCAACACACATTGGCAGATCTCAAATAACACTGAAGCTGAAGTCACGGTGTAAAATCGTTGAAAAGGTCATGAGTCGAAAGTAAAAAATTTTGTGGAAGCGGTGGTGGTGGTGGTGGTGGTGGTGGTGCGTAGCACACTGATACCATTTTGTGGGAGGCAGCTGTAACCCTCCTCACATAACAGACACTGTAACTACTGGTGTAAGTCATATATGGACTGCATATAATGACCAACTGCCTAGGTACTGCTAGGTCAGCTCTTTAGACACAGGACTGCTATGTCTAGACTTACTACATATACTTGCAGGTAAGAATTAGGATTACATCTTTTGCCATGTCGGCTATATTTACTCTTGGGAACTCAACTGTTTCTTTGGCCTTGGCCATTACTTATTCACTCAACTCCCTGAGTTAATCCTAGTCAGCATGGCCCAAGTCCCATTAACCTGTCAGATGCTTCTACTACAGTATCATGCAGTATGAGGTGTCAGTGCTTCACTATGACACCTTATTACACCGTACACTAGTACTGTGTACTCCCACTAAGGGGGGTCTCTTCCTCAACAGGGGTCTCGGGCGCTAATATCGTAAGGCGCGTATGGCACTGCTAGCATGTCAGGCGCGTATGGCACTGCTAGCATGTATGACATTGCTGAGTCATCCGCGCATGACACAGTATGTTGTCCTAGCACAGTGTTACACCCCTAGGTGTTACATGTAAGAAATTAAGTAGTTACCATGGTTATGAAATATGGCATGGTGATTTTTTGGTACCTCAATAGGTACAAAATTGGAATTTGCGAAAAAATTAGACCCAATTGATTGCCAGATCATGTGGCGATAGTGGCTGCGCCATGGAATCGAGATATAAAGGTGTATAACCAGTTGTAGCAGAAACTGTGTTGTTGATTGCAAACTCCACCAGAGGCAACTTGTCCTCCCACGAATTGGCAGAAGTATCATTGCAACAACACCTGAGGAAAAAAATACTTTCTAATCAGTAATTATAAACCGGAGGTTGGTGAATCATGCATCAACAAAATGTAAGATACCTGAGGATGTCCTCAATGAAGGCATGGCTTCGCTCATTGCTTGCATTCGACTGTGGATGGTGTGAAGATGTCATAGACAATCTCGTACCAGTAGACTTCCACAGCGTTTGCCAGAATGAAGAAGTGAATCTGGGATCTCGATCTGATCTGATGTTCCTCGGAAGACCATGGAGCTTGAAGATGTGCTGCATATATATGGCAGCAGTGTGCTGAGCAGTCCAGGTCATGTTAAATGGAATGAGATGGCAGCGATGAGTGAATTGGCACATCACCACAAATATACTGTCGTGCCCATTGGTGGTCAAAGGCAGCTCAGTAATCCAGTCGAGTGATACATCAAGCCATTTTGTCTTAGGCACACAATAGAGAATATGTGCCTGCCCATAAGGTTTGTGTCTCCTCGTTTTCTGGCGTTGGCACACGGGGCACTCCCGAATGTACTGGATTGCTGCCTTCGTCATTCCTGGCCAGTAATATCGGCTACGTAATAGATGGAGTATGCGATTCTTGCCTACGTGACCAGAAACAATTGCCGAGTGACACTCATGCAGAAGAATATGGCGAAGCTGTGTGATCTCACCGTCATCTGTAGGAACTTTGGCAGTAGGTGGAATGTAAAGCTGTCTGCCAAAAATGGTCTTGCGATATAGCAATCCCTGAATGAGCTCGAAGCTGCTGACAGTCGGTGATGATGATGCTGATGCCAGTTCGGAAAGTATCGATTGTGCAAAAGGATCACGATCATACTGTGATGTGATAACGTCGTGCAGCTGATGACCCGATGATGCAGAGACACGAGCAATATATGTAGGGTCTGGAGATGTTATGTCAGCCGATGCAATTGCCAATGAGGCAATGTGATGTTGCAGACTATCGGAGAGTTCGAAAAGAGCAGAAATACGTGGCAGGGCATCTCCAACCTTATTCTTCTCGCCTGCAATGTGCTCAATCCGAAAGTTGTACCCAGTGAGCTCATCCAACCACCTTGCCTGTTTCGGGCTTAGTGAGGATTTTGACTGGAAATATACCAGTGGCTGATGATCTGAACGGACGATAGTCTCTGGAGCTCCCAGCAAGATGTGGCGAAAGAACCGGAAGCCCTCCACGATGGCAAATAGCTCAATCTCAGGAATAGGCCAGCGTCGCTGTGTGTCAGAAAGAGTTACGCTGTGGTAGCCACATGGCCTCATACCTTTGCCTCGATCCTGAAGGATGACTTGGCCAACGTGTGTGCCTGATCCATCGACCTCCATAATGGACGGCAGTCTCTGATCTGGAAGCTGTAGTATTGGAGCATTACAGATGGCACTTTTGAGGTTGTCGAATGCCTGCTGCTGCTCAGTTTCCCCGACAAATTCTGCATTGTCTTTCAGAAGGCGATCGAGTGGCTCGGCAATCTTGGAGAATTTCGGAATAAATCTCCTGAACTGGCCGACCATGCCCAAGAATGACCGAAGGCTAGACTTGCCATCTTTAGCCATGCGGCGTAGAGGCTGTTTGCCAACGGTTGGGTCATAGGATACTGGAGGCTGAATAGCCATGACTGCACGGACTCTGTCTTCGATGATGAATAGACCTGCCTCAGAGATGTGATGTCCGATAAAATCAATACTTCTGACGAACAACTCAACCTTCGAAGGTCTGATGAAGAACTGATGCTCTCTGCAGCGCTGTAGGAACTGGCGAACGTGCTTCACGTGTGTGTCAAAATCTGGACTGTACACAATAGTATCGTCCATAAAGATGACTAAGAACTGATCAATGAAGTCGAAGAATGCTCGGTTTCCAACACGCAGAGCGGTCGCAGGAGCGTTAGTTAACCCAAAGGGCATCACTGTCCACTCGTATGAACCGTATCTAGTTCGAATAGCTGTCTTATGGATGTCGTCTGGATGAATAGTGATTTGATGGGAAAACTGGTTGAAGTCGAATCTGCTGAACCAGCGTGCCCCCTTAAGCTGTTCTAGAAGGGACGGTGTCATGGGGTGGCAATGGATATGTGTCCTTTATGGTGATGTTATTAAGGGCACGATAATCACAGCACATCCTCCACTTATCCCCTGGCTTAGGAGCGAAAATAATTGGGCACCCATATGGTGATGATGATGGACGAAGGATACCCAACTCGACATATTTGATGATTTGCCGTTTGAGCTCCTCCATCATATGCACTGGAAGAGTTTGTACTGGCTGTGATGGTGGCTTATGCCCGGGTTCAATGTTGATGCGATGATATTCACCTTCAAACCGCTCTGGCCTATGAAAGAAAAAGAAAAAGAAAAAATGTGACTCTTCCTACTGGAAGCGTGATATTCGAAGGTGCACAGCTGTTACGCCTGCCCCTATCTGGCCTATGGCCAGCTGGAAGTTCCTCCTGGAATATATCTGAAAAGTCTTCTCTGGTACGATCACGTTCTGCTGTGACCTCTGGGTCTTCCATGGTAGTGTCTGTGTCAGTTGCTGTCATGACCACTTCACCATCAACCTCTGTGAGAAAGAAGAGATAAGCTACGGCTTCTTCAGCCGAACCACTGGATCGTATACGTCGCAGGTGTTTCCTCATTGTGGTGGCACTGACTAGTTCCATTTCAGGAAGGCCATCTGATTTCTGAGTCTCTTCAACTCTGGATAGAACTGTGCGAACACTGGAGCCTGAAGGGTGTGTCCTGGTAATCGTCATGTTCTTGGACTGAAAATCTATGTGTGGATTCCTCCTCTCCAACCAATCCTGTCCTAGGATGACTGTGAAGGGTGTCATATCAATAACATATAGGTCCACCGAATCCTTATACTTACCCAGCGTAAATGTAGCATTGGGAAGATAGGATGTACAAGGTAATTGGCTTCCTCCAGCCAACCCCACTGAGGATAATGATGAATCTGATGCTGTTATGCCAAGCTGAGGAGACGCAATTTGTCTGTCGATATATGATGATGTTGCCCCAGGATCTACCAACATATGAGTACTTTGTCCATATACTTATTTCCCCTTATACAACAACAGCTTCTTCTGTGATTTCAGATGTGCTGTCTGTGACTGCATCTTTGCGATGTGATCTGAGGGAGTGTCCGTCTGCTCGAACTGCAATGTCAGACTGGAAAGGACTTCTTCTGAGATACTCTCAACCCGGCCACTTGCTTCAGTGGCATGTTCAGGCTGATCTATCCCCGGGGTACTCTCATCACTGGTACCTGTGCAGTACCCGGGGAGTTTCCCTGAGGAGCTGGAGCTGATGCTGGAGCTGGATCTGGTTGTGCAACTGCTGCATTGAGGCTTTGCTGATTCTGAAGCTCCTTAACCAGGGTGTTGACTGTTTTTAGGAGCTTGTTAGACTCACTTTTGCCACCCTGATTATTCTCTTGCTGCTGTCCTCCTTTCCGATAATAAGGGTTCTGAGCTGGAGGATTGCCTTTTATTGCCTTTCCATCTTCTGTCCTTGTGGAGTAGCAATCCTTTTTGCTGTGACCCGAACGACCACATCTGTCACAGGACTGGGAAGAAGAAGAAGAAGAAGAAGAAGAAGAAGATGCTGATCATTTTCCTTTTCCTTTTCCCTTGCCTTTGCCTGATCCCTTGCCTTTCCCTTTCTTTTTCTGGGAATTCTGACTGGGCTGGTTCTGATTGCTGCGGTCGTATGGCTTGTTGCCACGGCCTTTGGAATCCTTACCCTTCTTGGCTGGACCACCTGACTGCTCCTTTTGGCCCCTATAGTGCAGGGTCTCTGACTGCTTCGAATGAACTGCAAAGTTCAAGTCGAGCAGGACCTTTGTGGTTTGTGACCACGAAAGGCTATTCCTCTCAGTCTCTGTGAGAAATCTGAGGTTGAATTGCTGTCTGAGATCTGAGTCCATATTTGTGACAAATCGATCCTTTATTAGGACATCCTCCAGATTGACTGCTGCCAGTGAGGCCAGTTATGTGAACGTCCGTAGATAATCTGAAAATGTCTGATTACCCTGCTGCAGTCCCATCAAATGTCTTTTGGCTACTGACTGTTTATGTGGATTTCCAAACTGTCGAAGGAATGTGGTCCTGACTTCTGCATATGTGGCTGTTGGAGATTGTGCCACAACATGGAAGAAGTGTCTGTCATTGTTCTGAAGGAATGTGAGGAATACTGTAATCAGGTCCTTGTCTGTTGCTCCTGGGTAGGTGAACTCGAAATACCTATCCACCGTCTCTATCCAGACCTCTGCATCTTGTCCGACCTTGTACTCCTTTGGTGTATTCATTTTCACCTTAGGAGTAGGTACTGCAGGAACTGCGGGTGCTGCCCTACCAAATAAGGACGGGTCCATGCGGTCCCGGGACCAATAGGGACCCCGCATGGACCCCATAATTATGGACCCGTAGGGACCACATGGACCCCACATGGACCCGTGAAAAATGGATCACATGGACCCGTCGATGAAGCCTTCGGGTTTTTACCACTAGATTGGTCCAAAAATCCCTATCGGTCCGGGGTGGGTCCCACACGTGGTACCACTGATTTCTCGGTCCATGCGACATTTCACCATGGGTCCATGCGGTGTTTCGTCGGTCCATGTGGGGTCCATGTGTCCATCGAAATCTCACCACGGATTCCTCGCCGCTGGCGTGGGGGACCTCGCATGGACCCGTATGGCCATGCTTTAATGCAGCATGTGGTGCATGGACCGACCCTGGACCGACCCCGGACCAATCCCGGACCGACCCCGGACCGACCCTGGACCAAACATGATCGCTCGGACCCAGGTTGGACCCGTTAAGTTCAGCACGGACCAAACCTCCGATGGGCGCCCAACCGTACGGACCATATATGGACCTCGCGTGGACCCCGCGTGGACCCCGCATGGACCCATGGGTGGAGCACTCGAGATGGACTGCACGGGGGAGGCGATGCGTGGACCTCGCATGGACCTCGCATGGACCCGGGAGTGGCGCACCCAAGATGGGGTGCGTGGTGAAGGCGATGCGTGGACCTCGCATGGACCCAGCATGGGCCCCGCATGGACCCGTAGGGTGGCACACCCGAGATAAACTGCGCGGGGAAGGCGATGCGTGGACCTCGCATGGACCCGTGGTGTGGCGCACCCAGCATGGGTTGCGTGGTGAAGGCGATGCGTGGACCCCGCATGGACCCCGCATGGACCAGTGGGGGCGCACCCAAGATGGACTGCACGGGGAAGGCGATGCGTGGACCTCGCATGGACCCGTGGGGTGGCGCACCCGGCATGTGTTGCGTGGTGAAGGCGATGCGTGGACCTCGCATGGACCCCGCATGGACTAGTGGGTGGAGCACCCGAGATGGACTGCACGGGGAAGGCGATGCATGGACCTCGCATGGACCCGTGGGGTGGCGCACCCGGCAAATGGGTTGCGTGGTGAAGGCGATGCGTGGACCTCGCATGGACCCCGCATGGACTAGTGGGTGGAGCACCCGAGATGGACTGCACGGGGAAGGCGATGCGTGGACCTCGCATGGACCCGTGGGGTGGAGCACCCGAGATGGCTGGGGTGCGCGGGGAAGGTGATGCGTGGACCTCGCATGGACCCGTGGGGTGGCGCACCCGAGATAGGGTGCACGGGGAAGGTGATGTGTGGACCTCGCATGGACCCGTGGGGTGGCGCACCCGACATGGGTTGCGTGGTGATTATTATTTTGTGGGTCCATACGATTATTCGGCAGGTCCATGCGGTTATTAAGTGGAGTCCATGTGACAAATATACCGCACGGGGAAGGTGATGCGTGGACCTCGCATGGACCCCGCACGGACCCGTAAAAATATTTACACTGTACATATGTTACAAGTTTTGTCGGTAAGAAACGGTTGCTAGCATACTAGTAATATCATCCCCGATAGGTCCAAAGCGGGTCCAGTGCGGGTCCAGGGCGGGTCCACGACGGGTCCAGCGTGGGTACGCTCGAGGTCCATGCTTCAAGCGGCGTGATTGTCTTCATCGTCAGCAACTTCACCAACAAAGTCAACGGTCCGGTCCAGAACCACCGCCAATATACCGGGCTTCTCTCTGATTCCCATAGGCAGTCGGCGGCGGTTCGAGGGTGTGATTGCTAACCGCTTAGGCAGCCACGGTATTGGCACGATGCAAACCTGGGACTCAATTTCTTCAGCTCGGATAATAGAATCCTTCGTGGCCCATGGCAAGTCGGTACGTAGAAATACGGTCTGGCTGATGGGGTCAGCGACAGCGGCCTCTTGAGGAAACCACCTGACTTTCACAAAAATGAATGGGTCGTGGCCGTGGATCGACATCTTGAAGACATCCAGCAACTCCGCGTACCTGATTCATCAGTATAATTCTGGGTGAAAATGGAGATCGCCTAAATAAACTGAACGAATACAACAAAAGCAACATGTGATCCCCATTAGGCCAGGGTGAGGGCGGGATGGGGGCACGCACCAGTCCTGGTTTTCGTATTGGGGAGTGCGAATGCCGTCAACCATTTTGTGTCCAACAAATATATCTCTGAACTTCACAAGCATGTATCGCTGCATACTCGCCTTATCATGGTCCGGATCACGAGCTCTGAACATGCTACGTCCAACCTTTACATAACTGTACCGCAAAAGTCGTGGCGGTGGCGAGGTAATGAAGTTGATCTCTTCCGTGGAAAATTGTTTCACGACCATTCCTTCGCCATGGGGGTTCGGCTCCTTCCTCCACGTGCTGGCGTCCTCGAAGGTAGGCTCTACCAGACGCAACGGGGCAACGGGGTTTCCAGCAAGTCGTTGCCGACGGACACGTTGTTGATGTAACCTGTTTTGTGAATCAGGTGAAGACATTAGTCCGATGCGGGTCCCGTGCCGGTCCAACGTGCCGCCCCCACGGGGACGTCCGATGGTTCCAACAAAGGACGAGTAGCGAGCGCGACAGGCTGTAAAAGTGATGCAAGTGTGGGTACAAACCGTCGAGATCGCTGATTTTCCGCCCTGATGCGTGCTGCAGCCAATTCAAACTGATGTCGAAGTTCGGCAAACCAATCGAAATGAAGCAGCAGCCAGGATTTGATGTCCTTAATGGTATCTGAAGCCCAAAATATCGAACTTTATTTTAAGATTGTAGCTAGCATGAAATCGAACTGCAATACATGGGGCGGGGCCGGGGCGGGATCTAGGACCGACGGGTCCGGCATGTTGACTCAACAGGGGCGGCACGGTATCACATACCTTCTGATAGCAGTGTGTTCCTGCCTTGACGCTCCACTCCTGATTTCAGCATCATTGAAACCCGCGAAGGTTCGGGGAGTGGATATACAGGTGGCCTCGACCCTCGCGCCAAATCGCTCAACCCGCGACAAAAGGTTTACGAGGCGCTCCAACTCTATATTCTTCATGATGCTGGCCACCGGACTCGATCGCGTTTTGACCGCACGCTTCATTCGGCCAAAGTAGTCCTCGAAGCAAAACATCCATAGCTCACGTGCTGGTCGGAATCGCCCGCAGAATCGTCAGTAAGGTCTTCGGCATCTTCATCCTCCTCGCCACTAACTTCCCCGTCGCCGTTGTCGTCTCCAGATGACGATTCGCCATCATCATCACGTAGTTGTTTCCCAAACCCCAAGTCCTCGATGTGTTTCGCCAACGCTTCAAAGTTGGATATCACCTCGGCTTCCCGAGAGGTATAGTCACGATCCGCACCGCCCATCTCATCATCTCGGGGAGATGATCGCTCATTCTCTTCTTCGAACTCCTCTTGCGGAATGTATACACCATATTGTTTGACATGTCGGAGAATTTGACGGCGGCCAAGTTCACGTGTCGTAAGCCCTCGGTGGTGGCATTGATTACACGGACAAATGCCATACTCTGAAACGTAGCGTCCAGGGCGGCTTCCTTGTATGCCCTGTGGAGTCGCCATCTATCGTCACATAGACAAGTGCCAAACCATTTTATCCAGCATGGTGCAGGTAGAACGCCTGCAAAAGGTCGTACACGCTGGGGTGAGTAAGTGTTTAAAGCGAGCAGTACAATACGGGGGCGGGGTCTCGGACCGATAGGAATCACTCAGTCCATAACCGGTCCCGAACCCCGGACCCGTAGGAACCATGCCTTGGACCCCACACGGACCCGTCGGTACCATGCCTTGGACTCCATACGGACCCGTCGGTACCATGCCTTGGACTCCATACGGACCCGTCGGTACCATGCCTGGGACCCCACATGGACCCGTCGGTACCATGCCTTGGACCCCACACGGACCCCACACGGACCCGTTCGGAATCCACCGCAGCAAGACGCCGCAACCCTAATAAACCCTATGGTCCCATAGGTGGAACACAGCCCGCCCCTATGGGGTAAAGTAAAAAAACGCCGGGTCTAGGGAACGAAACAGGGTCCATGTGGTCCAAAAATGTCTGACCATGCATGGACCTCGCATGGACTTGCCAAATAACCCGTTGAACCACTGTGGGACCGACGGCATGGACCCGTAATGAAGCCTATGGGACCGACGCACAGGTGTTTTTGCCTTTTTTTGCTTAAAAAAGTGCATTTTGGGGTTACGCGTTACACATGGACCTCACTTGGACCGACCAGTGTTAAAGGCTCGCTCTCACCCTGCCCCCATGAGGATTAGCGGGTCCCCGAGATTTTACAAAAAAAACAACTGGG
This sequence comes from Cymbomonas tetramitiformis, assembly GCA_001247695.2. Classification (NCBI taxonomy): domain Eukaryota; kingdom Viridiplantae; phylum Chlorophyta; class Pyramimonadophyceae; order Pyramimonadales; family Pyramimonadaceae; genus Cymbomonas; species Cymbomonas tetramitiformis. The sequence continues at coordinate 1,859 of LGRX02000540.1, read as the reverse complement.
TCTAGGCGTGAGACAGGGTCCATGTGGTGCAAAAATGTCTGACCATGCATGGACCTCGCATGGACTTGCGTCGGACCACACATGGACCGACGGCATGGACCTGTGATGAAGCCTATGGGACCGACGCACAGTTTCACATTTTTGGGGATTCGAGTCACATGGATCTCACATGGACCTATCTAAAGAACGTGGGCGAGGCAACCTTCGGTGTAAAGAATTCCTCGTTGAGAGATAGCGAAAATCGACCCAAAAATCGGAAAAAACAAAAATTATGCACAAGAAAGGGCAGGTTGACTGCAATATATCCCGCCAGACAAAAAAGCAAAAATGCTTTTTTTTTCGTGAGATATCGGCAATTTTGTGCGCGCGATTTTTTCAAAACGCCCAAAGGGGAAAAAATCGAAGAACTCACATGGACCCGTATGTGGTGTCAGGTTTGGCAAAATGGTATTCGGAATATGGTAAACGTGACACAGTAGCGTCATCGTTATCACACGACATCGACAGCGACAGCACAACGCAGCGACAGCGACATCGACATGGCGAAGGCGTGTGACATGTCCGTCATGTCACTCGCTGTCACTAACTGTGCCACGCAACTCGCTGTCGTGTGTCAAATTATTGACTTTTAAACCGATGTTTGCCCGGAGGCAGACTTTCACATCACTTCGTTTCGGCGGCGATCTCAGAAAGTAACCGAGTCCCTCCTGCAGTTCTGCTCTGTGTGCTTTCTGTATAATGTGATATTGATCGATCGATACATTCGTAGACCTTCTTGTTGAATATTTCATGATGCTGTTCTGCTGACGCGTATTCGTTGCGCAATCTTTCGCCACTTGTTTGTGTCATTTGGGGTGGAAGAGACATGCGTCTCCCCAGTTCTTCGGACTGGGGCAAGTTCGTTGGTTTGATTCCAACCCACCCCACCGAACGATACGTATTTTGTTTTAGTGGAAATGTTCTGACCGGACTGTTCTTGTGCGCGCAGAATTTTGTTGAACGATATATTCGGTTGAGCTCCCTCACGAACATCAGCTCAGTCGGATGTTTGGTGCGCACATCGCGACACCCAAATCGTCTGTTGTCTTGTTCGCTGTTTGACTTCCGTTTCTTTAGTATTCGCAGTTGTGTTCCCTCGGTCTCTCTCTTATTATGCGTTTACTAATTTCTGTGTCTCGTTGTCCGACTGCAGGTCTCTGCTGATTCACGGCCGGTTGCATCTCCGCGATTACGGTATAGGAAAATAGTTAGTAGGATGTTAGCAGTTCGGTTTTTGTGTGAGTGAATAGTTGTTTGCTCATAGACGTATTATTTGTTCATTAAGTATTTATTGTATTTTGCCTTTCGTCGATGTTACGGTTTCGTACCCACCTTGTCTGCAGTGATATTTATAGTCATAGGATGGATAGGCTGAAAATAAGATGTGAAGGTAGTACGTTAGTTTAGCAGTTTCGTCGTCATTGTTTGTTGAAAGAGGTTGTGCCCTTGCTTGCATTGTTAGCATGCATAATCATGTGCAACATTGCTTTGATGAGCGCCTTCCCTTGCCATGCGAGAATCTCATGTCTGGTGATAGCACGAACGGCAGCATTTTATGTATATCAGGTAACATGCACAATAACATTCGTTTGCTTTGCCACGTTTAGTTATTGGAAACAGCAGTAAAACAATGTAGATATCTCTGCAGTTTCCCACGCGCATCCGGACTCATAAGAGAGCACATAGACCTGCTAAAAAATCGCACGGACCCGCTTGATTACCAAATGGAGCTGCTAAATAATCAAGTGGACCCGCTAAATAATCAAATGGACCTGCAAGACAATCATATGGACCCGCTTAATGATCACATGGACCCACGG
>LGRX02000539.1:0-27332 GCA_001247695.2 Cymbomonas tetramitiformis | reverse complement strand
GGATAAAACCCTCACTTCCACCCCGGATCACAGTGACCGTCAAGACTGGAAGCTACGTCAGGACATGTTTCAGTTTCTGGAAAAGGAATACGGACCTTTCGAAGTCGACGCTTGCTGCGACATAGGAGGAAGAAACAGGCAGGTCAATCGATTTTGGACCGATTGTCTTAAGGAAAAGTGGAGAGGTTTGAATGTCTGGTGCAACCCCCCTTTCTCATCTTGTCACCTCACCATCGAGGCAGTCCTACGTAAATATGTGGACGAATGGAGGCAAGACCCGGAACACACTTCTGCAGTCTTTGTACTGCCGGACTTCCAGTCGAGAATGCCTCACTGGCGAAGACTGTTTAGGGCTGCAGGCATGAGGATAGAGTACATCATCCCCACTCATGACTCACAAGGAGAACCTGTCCAGATGTTTGAAACACCTGACGGGGTCCGTCTAGACTTGCCTTGGCCCTTGCTGATTGTGTACGCGCCAGCAGCCAATCAAAGAGTGGCCAGGATCCGATCTACCCCTCCTCCAAAACCCATAGTCCGAAGTGGGGAGGCCGCCCAGCTCCGAGATTCAGACTCGTCAGTCTCCGGAGAAAAATTCCTTAAAGCTCTCCGGGCTGAATACTCTCGTCCCGGACCTTTGAAGGAATTAAGAGCAGAAATCCTGAAAGCCCCTCATCAGCGAACCCGGGACTTTTGCGTAATCGGAGAAGTCCTGTGGCGGGTTACCATGGGTAGGTACCAGTTAGTACTCGGAGAGGACTCCCCACTGCGGGAAATCGTGCTTCAGAATGCTTACGCGTCTGTGGCAGCAGGGCACGCTGGCAGAGACAAAACCCTCGAGCGGGTTCTCAGACGGTTTTGGTGGAAAGGAGCGTCCGACGATGTGGGAAGATGGGTCGCTTCGTGTACTACTTGTCAAGCGGTCAGACCTCGGAACTCCTACCCCGATGGACTCCTCAATCCCCATCCGATTCCAGTCCGCCTATGGCAGGTAGTCAGCGTAGACTTCGTCACAGGGCTCCCTTTAACTTCCAGAGGACACGATGCGTTCGCGACGTTCACATGCAAACTCAGCAAAATGGTCCACGTAGTTCCCATGAACTTCCAGGACAGTTCTGCATCTGAAGTCGTCAGAATCTACTTCGAGCACGTGTGGAAGCACCACGGAGCCCCTATGAAGATCGTCTCTGACCGAGATCCACGGTTTCAGGATGCCATGTGGAAGGAGCTCATGCGACTCATGGGAACTAAAGTCGCAGCCACCACTCCATACAACCCCCGGTCAGATGGACAAGCCGAACACACCAATCGAGTCGTAGAGGACATGCTACGTGCGTTCGTAGGCTGCAACCCAACTGGGATCTCTGGTGTCCCAACGTGGAGTTCGCCATCAATGACACCAGGAGTGACGTCACCGGCTTTACTCCTTTTGAGTTAGTCCTCGGACACTCCCCGCTCTCCCAGCTAGACCTATTCGTGCAAGCTGCTCAGAAACCCTCCAGTCACAGGAAGGGTGGAGTAGGAACAGCTCATGAGATGGCTAGTAAGTTTGCGGCCCAACTGGAGGATGCTAGAGTCAAGCTGGAACAAGCCCAACAGAGACAGCGCGCTCAATTTGACCTGCGCCATTCCCAGCAAACCTTTCAAGTAGGAGATCTGGTATGGGTGGAAGCCAAACACCTGACGGAGAACATCATGGATAAGCAGTCCTTTAGGAAACTACAGGCTCGGTGGCACGGACCCCTCCCGGTTCTAGAACGGTTCTACAGCGATCAGTAGGCAGAACTTCCAGAGATAGACAGAGGAGCCCCGGTGGCATACAGACTCAAGCTACCCCCGAAATGGAGAATCCACGATGTGTTTGCTCAGCATCGCTTAAAAGCATGCACCAGTGGTGACCAATACTTCGCCATCCGAGGCAAGACTCCTATACCTGCAAAGGTAATTGTAGACGGACAGGCTCAGACGCACGTGGAGAAAATCCTAGCTCGCCGAGTCCGCGTCCTGCGAGGAAAGGAGCGTGAGGAATTCAAGGTCAGATGGACAGGATATTCTGAAGCTCATGATGAGTGGAAGACTAGGGAGGATCTCAACTACGGAGGGAAGCTGGAGCAGCTGGCTCTTTTCGAAGAAGCTCGTCTAAGGAAGGAAGCCAGCCAGCGGGAGCAGTCCCGGCGAGAGCGGAGGAAGTCGGGGCGCAGCAAAAGGGTCTTGCCTTCCATGGAGCAGGGCCTCACTCTGAACCAAATCCTAGGAGAAAACATTTCCTCAGGAGCTGCGAGTCTCCCCTGGGAAGATTTCGACCCATCCGAACAAGCCTTCGTAACCGCCCTCTGCGCTCAGGACCTCGCCCCACAGAAAATGAAACCCCCTTGCCGGATTTTAGTCCTATTCAGCGGAACAGGCTCGGTGGAGAAAGAATTCCTGAAGTTGTACCCTCAATGTGAAGTAGTGACAGTGGATCAGGAGAGTCGCTGGCAGCCTACTCACACCGTAGACATTCTGCATTGGGACTTTCAGCAGTACCCTGCGCGACACTTTGATGTGATCTGGGCCAGCCCTCCTTGCACAGAATACAGTCAAGCCAAGACCACAGGAGTCAGGCGGCTGAAGGAGGCTGATGCATGTGTCCGTAGGACTCTCATGATAATTGATCGATTGCAACCCAGGCACTGGTTCATAGAAAACCCTATGGGGCGGTATCCTTTCGCGTTGCGGTTCCGCGCAGTAATGCGTCAACTGCCGCCCCCTTTGGCGTGTTCCCTACTGTCAGTACGGAGCCTCATATCGGAAGCCCACTTGCATCTGGACATCCACTATTCCTGAGGAACCCTTGTTACATTGCACCAACGAGACTCCGTGCATCCATAGACAGTGTCTCGGAGTACACCCGGGGACAGCGCAACTGGGACCTCACCCGGACCAACCAGGAGCGGGACAGGCTGCGACAGTATATCCAATACCCGCTGGACTCCTGAGACACCTGTTCAAGGATTTGAGTTTCGAGCACAAAGGATCCGGGCGAACCTTATCTTGTCCTTAACCCTGATGAGTGACAGCTCTGCAGCAGGAAGTCTCATCTTTTCTGTGAAGCTTCTAAAAGTATGAGAGGGGAGGAGTTGTGACAGGAGCCTTCCGCGGTGGCGGGAAGCGAGGGCGCAAGCAGTTGGTGCCGCACAGGGTTTCTGCTCGAGGGCCGGGCGTGACCGCGACAGCAGAGCTGACTACCGCAGCTGGAGCTGGGGAGGCGACTCCCTTGGTCGCGACCAGAGAGCGCTCGCCCGAGGAGCAGTTTCCCATTCCAGCAGTACCCGGTGGCGTCGCCGGTGGCACCCCTTGGGCGGGACACGCGCCTAGGCTACCTCGCCGCCAGACGGGACTGCGGATCAGCCCCTGGTATAACCAGAGGATGCTGAATGAGCAGCACCGGCGAGTGAGCGAGCAGTTGGCTGCTACGCGAGAGGTCATTCAAGAGGCCCGCGACTCTATGAGGGAAAGGATCGAGTGGCAGAATGACCTCCGCAGGAAGATCGAGGAGATCCGCGCGTCCAACTTGGCGGCCAACGAGCCGTACCGTGGCATCCCGTATACGGGGCGCCGACCACGGTCACCGGAGCTGGAAGATGTGTTCGAGGCGCCAACGCCTGAGCCGGAAGAGGAGCCGGACGAGGCGGTCATGCTCCCGGGGGTGGATGATTCCCCACCCGACCTGGATGACATTCTGAGTGACATCTCGTATCCTTGCTACAGTCCCACCAGCCCTGATGCTCATGATGACGAGGAGGGTGGAGCTGGTGTTGCTGAGGTGGCTGCCGAGGAAACACCCACGGATGCCAACAAGTTCGAGACGAGCATCCACGGTCCTGGGGAGCCTGACCAGTCTGAGGACATCAAGGACAGGAAGCTGACCACGAATCCTGCCGACGGGGGCTCCGATGACGACAGTGACCCGGAGGAAGCGCCCCGTCGTAAAAAGGCCAAAACTGAGTAGTGTGGCGCAATAGGATTGGTCGGCAGAGATCACTAATGTAGGACTAGAATGTAGGCCCTGTCATTAGTGAGCTGTGATTGGTGCAGAGTGAAGGACAGATTCTAGAACAACAATTGATGAGAGAGTATATGAGTATGGCTCTCGAGTCAATTATCATTCTGTTTTAGAGATACAATTTCCTGTGCTAAACAACTCTGTGGATAACTCAGTGTGACTTGCATATAAGATAAGATAACTTAACAAGTGGTGATTCTTGCCTGACCTCAAGAAGAGTAATAAAAAAGAGCTTTGTATTTGATAACCGTCCGAAGTACACTTGTTCACAGCGGGACACCGCATGCCGCAAAGCTTGGTGAGTGCCCTTCCTGCGCTGCCCTCAAACCTACGAGCAACTTAAGCCGATACCGTAACAATGAAAAATAGTTGAAACCAACACAAATCATGAAAACAGCACACACACAGAGACCTGCGTACATGCCAGGTACACACGCACCGGACATGTTAATATCAACAAGTATATATGATTGTATGTGCATGTACGGAATGTATCCCAACGGTAACAAACAGATGGTACATATGCGGCACACATGTACCCATTCCATTAGTACATGTCCGGTGCACATGCCTGTAGTGACAGGTACATGTCGGGGCATGTGTACGCGGCATGCACGCATTATTTCGTACATGCCGGGTACGCGTGACGCGCCGCGAGCACAAAACGAGCAGAGTACGTATGTACCCGACATGTACTAAACCCCCTTTTTGACTGTTTTCGTACACGCCGGGTACATCCCCCGTACACGCCGGGTACATGCTCCGTACACTTCCCGCGTATATGTCCGGTACATGTGCATCAGACATTTCAAAACTTGTAGGGGCGGGCACCACCAGATAATGGACAGTGGCGCTGTCCGCCGTCTGCAGGGAAGCAAGGGCGGCGGCGAACGCCTGCGGTGGCGGCCGATTGACCACAGAGAGAGCCGTGTCGGGGGCAGGGTTGGGGCCATATGCCTCCTTGCAGGTATAGGGGCAAAAACCCTAAGTGTCGGGGTGAGCGTCGGTAAGGCCCCATAAACGGAAGCACAAAATGCATGGGAAACCGACGCCCTTCCAGCACTTGATCAATGCTCCGGGAGGCTCCGCCCGCCACTCACCAACCGGGTTTGGTGGTGTAGGCGGGGTTACGGTCGACGTATACGGCGTTGAGGGTGGGCTTCTTCATTCTCTCACCACCACCACCGGGCGGCGGAGAGGAGCCGGTGTCGGTCACAGGGGTGGCGAATGCGTGCTCCTCCCTCCACACGGTGCGGATACGCAAGCACAAGGTGGAGAAGGAGAACGGCGTACCACCCCGTAGTTCACGGATGACGGTGATGTACAACGGGGTGACGAACGGTGTGTGCTTGGCCGAGTTCGTCAGGATGTGCCAGAGGTCCTTGACGCGCTTGGCCATGCTGTGGTCGGTGTTGATGCGGGCGTGCTTGTCGCCCATGGTACGGATAGTGGTGAGCTGGGGGGCTGGGTCTTCGGTCTCGCTAAGGATGGCAGCGCGCATCTGAACCCAGAAACGGTCAGTGTCGGAGTTGGGGACCTTCTCGACCTCGTAGCGAAGGCGCTGCAAAATTTAGCGGCCGTCCGCCCCAGGGTGGGAACGAGCCGCTTCGGAGTGAAGGGGGAAAACGCAGTCCCACGAAGGACGATGGGGAGGACGGTGAAGATAATCTCGTTGGGCACAACGTGGTAGAAGTCATAGTTGTGCTCGAGGTCGAGGAGCTTAGAGAATTCCGGGAAAGAGACGGGGTACAAGACGTGGCGCAGCGCAGAAACCAAGACGGCGAAGTCAGTGGCGACACTCTCGGTGTCGAGGGTGAAGCCATTCTTCGGATTGAACCGCCCCGGTCTCAAAACAGTGACGCGATGTCGGTAGAGTACGTGAATGCGTACGAAAGCTGCTCGAGGTAATCCTCCTCCCTCCCCCTCCTCCACCGGGGTAGAGGAGAGGACTCTCGGGTCGTTGAAGAATGGGAACGGTGTAGGCGACGGTCGCATTGATGTAGGTCGCGAACGCAATAACCGGATCCTTCTCGGTCGTGTAGGACCCGGCGTGGTAGTGCCGGAATTCCCGCGCGGGTAAAGGAGAAGGTGTCCCATTGGCCCTCCTCGTTGTACGGAGGGCCTCGGCGAGGCTGGTCTGGCGCGGTTGAGACATTTGTGAAATGAAATAATTCGCCAGAGAGTACGGTATAAACGGATAACGGAGGCGTAGGCTAGCAATCACACTCGGTAGGCAGGAAGAATAATGGGGAAACAAAAACTGTACCGCTAGACCAGAAGCCCGAAAAAGGTGAGCCAGGCCGGGAATCGATCCCCGGACCGCTCGCATGCCGGGCGAGCGCTCTGCCGTTTGAGCTACTCAGGCTATTGATGGCGATTCTGGTGCGGTGCAGAGTACTGAATCCCCACCGTGCGCACGTGGACGCCGAGGAGTGACACACGAAGGAACGCACTAGGGGCTGGAGATGCCGTGGCTGGAGATGCCAAATTGCGTTCCTCATGACACAACCTCACTCTGAAGTGTCTACGTGGCACAGCCACACAACCGCGATGCGCAGTGGAAGCGTGGTGGGCCCATAATCTAATGGGGAAACAAAAACTGTACCGCTAGACCAGAAGCCCGAAACAGGTGAGCCAGGCCGGGAATCGATCCCCGGACCTCTCGCATGCCGGGCGAGCGCTCTGCCGTTTGAGCTACTCAGGCTATTGATGGCAATTCCGGTGCGGTGCAGAGTACTAAATCCCCACCGTGCCACGTGGACGCCGAGGAGTGACACACGAAGGAACGCACTAGGGGCTGGAGATGCCGTGGCTGGCGAGATGCCGTGGCTGGAGATGCCAAATTGCGTTACTCATGACAAAACTACGCAGAGCACTAAAAGGTCGTGCCGGCAGAGAAGCGGCAGAGGAAGTGGAGGTGGAGCGAGGCTGCATCTGTGATGTATAAAAAAGGCGGAAGCGAGGCGGAGGAAGGATGGTGGTGGAGGGTCGGGAAGGCGGGAGTGGAGGGAGCGGAGTGTGGGGGTGGACGGGGAGGCGGGCTGAGGTAGGAGAGCAAAAAAGGATATCGATACATTTTGATATGTTAAAATTATATGTCGACAGATACTGATATGACCTATTGAGCTGTCGACAGATATTGATATATATGAGCTAAAAAGTTGTCGACAAATATTGATATCTACCGGAATATCCAAGTACACTAGAACGGCGTACTCAGACGATGTGATAAGCGCAGAGGGCTTACCGCCCGTCCCCAGTGTCTGCTTCTCACGCGCCGACGCCCCCTCGTCCGACTGCGCCCATGCCTGGAAGATGGCCACGACGAGAGCCTGCAGCGAGCGGAGAGTGAGACCGCCGAGGTCACCCGCAAGCGGATAACGCACCTTCACCGCCGCGTAGAAGATCGGGTCGAGGCGGTTGTAGAGTGACAGCTTACGGGTCTCGTCGGTGGGCTGCCAGTCAGGAGCGCGGTTATCCCGCACCAGACGTTGCTCACGAGCCAAGATCGGCTGCGGGTCAACGCCTGCGGGATAACGAAGCGCCGCATGCTCCTGCTGGTGGCTCTCGCGAAGGACTGTCGGCACGCTCCCTTTGATGATGTCGATGAGGGCACGACGTCCATCTCGGTCAGCCGAAGAGTCCGTACCCCGAAGCCAGGTGTCGGCCACAGAGTTCCGCTCCACGACGAGGGCCAGGACGTCATAGAGGAGCCCATTCACCTTCTCGATAACCAGAGAGGCGGGGTCGTCGAGGTCAAAGGGGGTCAAGTCCAGCCCAGCGGACTCGAACTCGGTCCGAAGCTGCACCACCAACTCGGAGAGACGGTCGGTGTCGTCAGTGCCACGATAATGATGTTTCTTGGAACCAAGGATATCCTCGCGGATACCCTTGGCCCAAGCCCGATGCAACCTCCCCTTGTAGACCACGTCAACAGCGGCGTGCTGGTCAACAAGATGTTTCCGCAACGCGACGGCGGTGTCGGAGTTGCTGGAAACAGCAGGGGGCACCACAGGTGGAGTGCTAGCGGTCGGAGTGTCCCGAACCGCATCCAAAAGCCGTATAGAGGCGTCCAAGTCGGAGTCCTTCAATAGGCGTTTACGAGCTCGTGTAGATGTAGCCATACTTCTGAAAGCCAGAGAAAAGATGATGCGCGGGAGCACGTTTGGGTGTTGTGGCGGAAGTGGAGGGAAGACGCAACGGCAGAACGTGCGGAGCGGCGAAAAGAGCGTGGGGCACTTGCAAATGTCGATGTGGTCGAAGGCGTCCGGAGCACCAGCCCAAAATACGTAAACCAGCGGGATCAGTGCAGGCAGAACAACGCAAATGAACATTGCCACAACCGAGCAATAGCAACGCGCGGCGCCCATGACTCGCAGCCGCAAAAGACGTCTACCGTAAAATCATGTCCAAATCCTAGTCGCACCCAAACGCGCAAGTGCGCACCACCTCTTCAAGCGGCTGCTTAGCCAATCATGGCCAAGATAGCAAGTGGAATGAAAACGTGGATGGGGCCACGACCTACCGGAATATCCAAGTACACTAGATATCAGAAACTCCCGTACTCGTGTGGATAAACTGTATAAGATAAATAAACCCTAAGCTAGATATACCCGGAACGGTCTCGGACGGTCTCGGTGTCTAGCCTACCTGTGACACAGCGTGTGTCACAGTACGAACCTACAGATCAGTCAGTAGTCCAGTGTTGGTCCTAGGGATCTGTCATAGGGGCCTGACCGGGACTCCCAGTCAGGGCTGCCTATACAGATTTCAGCAATATCACCTACCAAGTTGTCGACAGATATTGATATCACCTACCGAGTTGTCGACTGATATTGCGGATACCTACAGGTTCTAATCGTGTAATCGATATTGATATATATCACAGATATCGAGATATATCACAAACGATAGCTACCTGAGTCGGTGGACTGAGCATACTACTACATAAATTGCACCACTATTTACAAACATACATATTGCCGCCACCGTGCGGGGAGTACAAGAGTCCTCTAGCATATATTAGCTAGGCAAACTACATATTCAGGCTTAAAGCTCTAGCTAGCCTAGTTCATGGCGGCCATCGTAGCGTGCTCTATGGTACCCTCACTCAAGCACTTGCGTAGGTCGGAGTGCATGGCACCACAAGCACTGAAAGCTCGATCCACACCTGCAATGTTGGCGGGCGCGGCTAAAAATTGTCTTGCCATCTTGGCAATGTCGGGGAGGATTGCAGAGTGCACCCCGCTCCACCAATCTAAGGGATTCACTTCACTGCTAGCAATAGGCAGTGCACGATACTTGCTAAAGTCATCTGAAACAGTGGGAACCTCGGGGTTGGTACCCGCCGGCACATCTCCTCATGATGGCTCGGCAAACTCATCCTCATCACTATCATCTAAGAAAGATGCCACTAAGGCCTTCTCCGCCTTCCGTGACTTCGTAGCTGGGGCCACGGCAGTGGCTTCTTCCTCCACCACCTTCGGCTTCAAGTCTTGTTCCCATGCAACCTTGGCCCACCCCTTTGCTTTCTTCGTAGTCATAGTGCCTACACACCACCACGACATATCTTGCAAGTTCAAAAACAGAGATCATAGCCAACGAACCGATCACGCACCAACAGAAGACGATAGGCATGGGTGGAAAACATGAGCAAATATTCAAACCTACTCACGGGAAGGCCGAAATAAATATATACAAAAGGGTGGATATGTTATAGTGCAGATGATATATATACAGGCCAAAGGGTAGCTAGGGTAGCTAGGGTGGCTAGGGTGGCTAGGGTAGCTAGGGGAGGCCCGTAGGGCAGGTGTGTCACATAACTTTCCTAATGTCAAACAATGTGACACCTTTAACTCTAACAGACGAGCCCCGTTGCAAGGCCGGATTTTCATTTGCAACCATCCGCAAGAACGAGAAAACCTAGCAAACATCCGCTTCACCTACGTTGGTGGTGCGAGCTCACCTCGTGTTTGGAGTAGCCTGATGTTTTTGCTGCTCACCGGCCGAGGCGTCGCACCTATGTGGTAGAGTCGGGTGCATGCCATCGTGCTATCATATAGGCGGCAAGCGCAGTGTGCTCTTTCGCATCGCTTCCAACGCAAATATAGTCTGTATTATCATCATACAGTCGGATCCGCTGTGAACACTTGTTTCCGTGTTTCCTCCGATTCCCTCCGCCTGCCGCACTTTGCTCCGATTTCCACAGCCACAGTTGGTACGCTGACGGTATTTGCAACGACACAGGAAGCATGGGAAGCAGCGTGGGGTAAAATACTCGCCTATGACGTAATCGTCTCTTCACAAAGGTACCCTTTCAACTGACCGTCTGGCGTATGCGGCCCGCCTGGCACAGCCTCTCTTGAAACTGGATGGCTTGTGACGAGAATGTGAGAAACGTTACTCAACCCGCCTGAATCTCCCCCCTTGATCAGAAGCCATCCCAGAACAGTTTTTCCAACCCCCACTTCTCCTCGACTGGGGCGGACCACACCTCGTCACAGTTTGGCGGTATACATCCAAACTGAAAGACCAGTGACCCACGGGCCGCTTCCCTTCTACTTACAATTTTCAAAGCTAGCAGCAAACCGATACCTCCAGCTGCGCCAGCCTGGAGTATCACAGCTCTCCGCTCCCATGCCGTGACGGCAGTCACCTATCAACGAAAAGGTGTAAACGTGGCGAAAAGGTGTAAACGTGGCAGTCGTAGAGACGTCCTCACCTGCTTCAGTCCTAGATTGGACTCGACCCAGAAAGGTATATGTTCCCGTACCACCTTGTCCACTGCAAAAAGCTCGAAGTGCTCGTAGAAAACAAGCTGATAGTCGTCGACGGATGCAAAACGTTTATCTTCTTACCTCCGCCGCTTCCAAAGAAAGGCCCGCAGCCGTCACCCCTATCTCGCGCGCACACTATGCCAGACCACACGTCCTTGTGGGAGGGAACCGTCCACTCCTTTTCACTGTGTTGGTCTAGTGATTGGTCTAGTGTTGGATGCCTTCAATGGTATTCAATCCGTTGAGGACAGCGGCTAGGATAACCCTCCCCCCCCGATACTGCGTCCGCACGCCAATGAATGAGGGGTGATTCGCGTGGGCACGGGCCTCAGCACCCGCTGTTACTTCCATGCCCCACGTTGTCCTCCCTCAGAGTCTCCTCGCGGGGGGTGCCCATACCGTCCCCTCGTGTGGGGAACCTCACGGTCCCCTTGCGTGGGAATGCGCTCTCAGTCCCCTGGCAACGGGGCATCCTCAAAGTCCTCTTACGTGGGGGCTCCATCACGACTGCCCCATACGAGAGCGCTCCAACAGTCCCCTCGTGTGGGGGCGCCCCCACAGTTCCCCTCGTGTTGGATTGTAAAGGAAGAACATTGGAGCTTGGAAAGAGATCCGTTTAATCCACCTCAATCAATTAATAGCTTTTGTCTCACGTGCAACGTGAATGAACGTGATTGAAAGTCTATTTGTTAAGGCATTTTCTTTTGTGCAATGTCCATCGTAACAAAACAGAGATTCTCGGTTGGGTGAAGTGGGAAGTGCAAAAGAACACAGCTGAATCCGTGTCTCTTCGGACTCCTATTTGCACACTTATTCAGTATGTCGGCTACTCTCGGACGGTTCGAACTGGCACTGTCACAGTCTTTGGCTCGCCTTGATCGGCGCCAAATTTTTTAAACTAATAAAATCCCGCAGGCTCCAGTTTTAACCTTTCACTCGTGCGCACGCCTGTGGCACCTGTTGGGAAAGCTGCCCGAAATCGCTGCGAATCGCCCGGTCCGGCACTGCTGTGGGGACGATAGGCGCGCACCCTCCGAGGTGGCGCACCTTCCACAGCATCACACCCACTGCAAGGGCGCACGTTGCTGCGCCCTTCCGCGTGCGGTGTGCCAAGAAGCGCTCACCCACCGCAGGGAGGCACTCCAGGCTCTGCCCAGCGCCAGCCGCAGCCGGTTGTTGGCCATGTCCGTATCAGACCCTGACAAACCCGACGTTTCCCCTGGCAACCTCCAGAAGCTGCCGGGTACACCGATTAGCGGAGTACCCTGGCGTGCTCCGCCCCCAAACCTCATCCCTCGAGCTAGTCCGGAGCTCCAAAAGCTCCCTGAGCTGTACCCACCCCACCAGCAAATGACGAGCCTCCACCTCAGCACTTGGTGATTCCTGCCGTTCTCCGAGGCCAGGAACACCGTCAGCCCCTCTGCATCCACCAGCACATGTCCCGCTGCTTGTGTCTAGCTGCCCAAGGGTCAAAAGGTGAGCACCACGTAGGTCCACGCCCACAACCACTGAAGTTCCTCCACGCTGTCCGGCACCAGCGTCAACACCGCATCGTGCATCGCGCGCACGTGCCGAGCTGGTGACCTGGTCTGCTCGGTCTTGGTCTCGCCATCCAGCGCAGCCCTTCGGAGTCCGGGCCACAGCGAGACCTCTTGCCAGCCCCTCACAGCCCGCTTCCTTACGGTACATGTTGTCGGCGGAGAGGTACGGCTGTATTGAGGCCGCCTGCACCCGGCCCCCATCCGGATGGCAGCCCAAATACGGGTGGGCCATCGCCTCGCTCACACCCACAGAACTGCTTCAATTCCGTCACCTTTGGGGCCATACCGAGGGGTGCAGACTCGTCCAGTGCTGCGCCAAAACCACGCTCTGATTTGACACAAACCGAAATTCCATCCTAAATATGGAACGTGGAATCAAAGGACATGGTTATGGCTTTACGCTCAACGCGCCCTGCCCCTCGGCCGTACTTTGCTCTGCGTCCATTCCCATAACAGCGCCCCCGCGTGCTGGTGCGCCGCCAGGGCGGTGCGCCGGCTTGCGGCCCGCTCGCCACGCCATCTCCCCCGGAGGACCGAGTCCCAGGGTACACTGCCCCCCTATCCACAGCCCGGGGCCCGTGCGCATGCAGTCTCATCTATGCTGCGCAGCGATAGGGCGCGTGTTCCCTTCCCCGCGATCCAGCCGCTCCGCGTCCTCGTCTTAGGCCATGGCGTCAGCACCCGCACAGCCCGGATCCCAACAACGGGCGTAATACCGAGGCAACTTGCCCCAAGACTTCGGAGGCGAAGCAAGTTACCATGTTCGGCCCTCAAGTCCCCTCCGCCCAGTCGAACCAACGATGGTTCAACTTCCGGTCATCAAGGTCGGGGATGCAGAATAGCCTACTGGCCCACTGATTGGCTTTGTTCCGGCTGTGCTGAGCTTGAAGCTCGATGCCATGAAGATCTAGGCGTCGTATTCGCCTCGTCATCTCGGGGTCACGGCTGGTGCTGGCGCGAAAGGATCGCCACGACAGCTCCGTTTTCACAGCGCAGGCACATTGCCCAGAAGCTCCCACAGGAAGGCCCGGATGGTCTTGAACAAGGCTTCCAGTTCCAGGTGAGTGATGTGCAGGTGTCAAACTGCATCCCCCCATAACCCTCTAGCCTCCTGCTCGAGGTTCAAGCATGCCTGTGCAGGCCATCAACGAAGCGGTGGTGTGCAGCTTCTGCCGGGTCAAACTACCTCGAGATCCTCCGCCTGTTGCACCGGCTCAGAGCTTGCAGCCCCTTTCACCGCTCCAGACCCCCCCCTGTTGAACCCCCGCGGCCTGCCAGGGGAGCTTCACCTTCGCCCCTCAGCCCCGTTTGGTGGCCGCCGCAAAGCACAGCTCGTGCAGGTACAGCCTGGCCGTGGGTACTGCTGGGTAAACAGAGTTGCAGCGGCCGTTGAAGGTGGCAGGCTCCTTCGCGGAGAGCCTTGCTGACGCCTTCCTCAAATTTGGTACGGTGCTTCTTCCACCTCGCCACCGACACTCGAAACTCTCCTTCAAGTGTATCTCCAGGCCAAGGTGTTCGACGAGCTGCACTGGCTCCCATTGGCCCTTCTTCACGTTCCTCCTCAGGCCCGGATCATCCAGCACGCGTTCCACGCGATGAGTCTGCACGTCGGCCTCCTTGCCGCTTGCTCTTGAAGTCTGTGTAAGGCCAGGCTCTCACTCCACCAGGTCCCGCTCCACTCGCCGCGACTCCGCCAGCTCAGCGCCTCATCCCCCGGCCAGCGCCCCTCATCGAACTTGGTCGACGAGGACGTCTTCGTGGGGAGTGCGTCGAAGGTGCTGGCACTGCACAAATCATAAAGCTGCGGCCTTCACGACTGCAGTGTCGCAGGGCGGGTGGGAATGGGTTTGCCTCGTCGTAGGAGACGCACGGGAGCTTTCTCCGGTGTGCCCGCTCCGTGTTCCCGTTGGTGCTCACGATCGTTGGAGCAGCTGCCTCTTCGGCTGTGGCATTGAGCTTGCTCATTACCAGAGGGTTATTGAATTGAGCTTGCTCTCATCTGCTCGACCATTGCAGTCAGCTGTTGCTGATCTCGAACCTTTGCTGCTGCTGCTGCTGCCGCTGCACCAGGGTCCTCAGCAGGTCCCCCTCCTTGAACTGCGGAGGATCTGCTCAGTGTCCAGGCTCATCGTCCCCTGAGTCAGGTGTCTCTGCTGTGGATTCGGCTTTTGAGGGTTTTTTCCGGTTGGAGCTATCTGCTCTCCCCAGCCCTTGATCGGAAGTAGGCAATTTGTTGAGAGGTTTTACAATGTGCAATCTACCCTGCAAAAGTCCGAAAAGTTCTTTTGTAGAAGCGCAAAAGAACAGATCTGGAGCTGGTGTTTGTTCGGACTCCTACCGGTGCACACTTGTCAGAACTTGCAATCAGCGTGATCTGCGCCAAATTTTGAAACCACCAAAAATTCTGCGCGCTTGGATTTAAGTATGATATGGAATTTTTGTGATACGAAAGCATTATTTGAATCTGTGCAGAAAATGCGTCGTTTTGGATTACTGAAAGAATGCTTTGATCAAAGCGAAGAATTAATAAATCAAGTTGAGTTCATATGAAGAAAGCGTTAGTTTTCACAAAAATGGGAAGAAAGGTGACAATAGCAAATGATCTGAAGTTATGTTTCTGGACTCGGAATTTGTGGCAGGTGGAGCGAGTTACTCGTCCTAATTGCGTGCATGTGTGGGAGTGCTGGAGAAAGAAATAGGGAAGGCTGGTTGGGTAGATCGTAGAACCTAACGATGCCCAAGAGCAAGAAGCAGCGTCCGTCCTCAGACAACAAGAAAATACTGTCACACGCACACCTCAGCCAAGCAGAAATTGATGACGACGCCAGCCTCCGCGGCATCTCTTTGGACTATCTCCTCGAATTCGCGTGGGAACATAGCGCCTGGGACATGCCCACGCACGAGGTAGTGCGGCAGCTAATTGTGCCAGCTACTGCCCAGACCGGCCAGCCGTACACTTCACTACTGCCTGCAGAAACCGTGGGTTTGCCCACGATCTTTGTCTCCCACTCCTGGCAGAACCCTTTTGGTCTGGTCGTGGCCACTGCTCGAAAATATGCCAGCTCCTATTCGCATGCGCCGTTCCTGTGGTTAGATATTTTTGCCATCACGCAACACCCGGGTATAAACCAGATGAACGATCTGAGTCGGCTCGAAGCCGCCATCGCGCGGCCAGAGAGCACGACGCTCCTGGTGCTGGACGAAGAGGGTCGCCCGCTCATACGATGTTGGTGTATCTTTGAAATTTTCTCAACGTTGTTGCACGCGGGCGACCGCTTTGGCAAGCTGCAGGTGCGTGCAGGCTCCCTGGTCCTCGGTGGGACAGGCGAATTCGTCCCTTGCTGGGACCCGGAGCGGCTCGCCGATTTGGCCAACGGCGTAAATGCCCTCCACGCGGAAGCCTCTGTGCCGGCTGACAAAACTATGATTTTGGGGCGGCTGGAACAGCTCGGTGTTGTGGCTCAACGTAATGGAGTGCATGAACTGAATCGCCATTTGGCACGCGCCGTGCGACGTGGCTGGTGAGAGTGTGGTAGGTGTTATGTCATCGTTATATTATGAGAGTGCCAGGTTGCTCATCACGACAGTTTAAACGAGGGTACTCAAAGGTAGCATGCACAGATACTAGTATGCAGCAAGCCCAATGCATCCTTACAAATTTCGAGATTTGAGATGACAGATTTAATTAAACTAATCAGTCATATTTTGGTGCTCCAATCATCGGCACTATTGCCGACTTACCTCCTTCCCTTGTCATTTCTTTTTGGTGGATGATGACTCCACGCATGATGACGCCCTAGTATCCTCTTCAGCCCTCATGCGCAAATCATTCATCCATCACCCGTGCCACTTCCTCCAGTGATATTTCATCCTCCATGATCTCTACACTACCTGTTTTCCCTCGTTTGCATAGACCGCATGCGGCCAGTCTGTCGCAAACGCGTGCATGTGATGGGACAAATACTGATAATCCCGAGCGATATTAATGCTCATATATGTATCTGGTATAATCTCAACCTACACATAGGTTTGTAATAATCAATGCACACTCCAGCATAGCAAGTGATCGTAGAGATACAAAATTCTTGAAATTCTGATACTCTGAAACAACATGCAAAGCTCTCACATGCAAGCCCAAATTTCTCACATGAAAAAGAATAAAACATCAGTATATAATATTCACCAAAAGATAATAAAACCACCAAAAGTACGAATTATTGTCCAAAACTGTGAGCAGAGCTGTTTTAGCAATCTAGCACTCGGCACGCGAACAGCCACCTAGCACTTGCGAAGGCAAAACAATAATGAGTCCACTATAGTCCTGACCTTCGGTCAGAGCCTACTTATTCTCAAATCACTGTCACATCTGTAAAACTATAACAAGCTTCCGCTCTAAAATCTTCATCCACCAATAGAATGCTACTATTCTCTGCCAGCTTTAATGATGTTACCGTATCCCATCTTCTGGCCGACACGTCAGTGACAGCATCCTAAACGTCATTGCTTCTAGAAACATTCTTCTCATCTCAGTGTCATACCATGATGACCAAGTATTTCTCACCACATCTGCTATCTCCGAGCAGTCACCACGCACGCGACCTGCCATGTATGTCACGCCTGTCACCAGCTGGACAATCCCGGCTTCGGTACCACGAGAAGCCGGCGTTTGTTACAGCTGTCGCAAACGCGTGCATGTGATGGGACAAATACTGATAATCCCGAGCGATATTAATGCTCATATATGTATCTGGCATAATCCTACCTACCTATCCTACCTACACATAGGTTTGTAATAATCAATGCACACTCCAGCATAGCAAGTGATCGTAGAGATACAAAATTATTGAAATTCTGATATTCTTGAACAACATGCAAAGCTCTCACATGCAAGCCCAAATTTCTCACATCCCCCATCTGTAGTTGCTGCCTGCAGTAGCACATACCTAAATATGGGCTTGTTCGGCATACTGCGTCGTGTCACCATCTGCCATAAACCTGCCCAAGTTGAAGGTAAACATACCAATACCATCGTCTTCACCACCTTGTAACATTCTGGCTCTCACCAGAGGATTTTTAAATACCAAGACCCACATACATCAGCGGCCAATAGGTCCATGTTCCGGATGTCCAATCACATGTAGACGTCCGGCCTGACTCAGCCGCCTGAAGTAGGCTGCTCTGCTCTCTGTCATATCTGTCAAATAATAAGAGGGAACATGCACACATGCTACCACACGACTGGCCATAACTGCCAGTGGAAACGCGATATCCAGCGCAGCAGACCAAGGAGACGTTATCACTGCGTCACAAACACCATACTTCTCCTTCCATATACGATAGTTGCCAGGCTGAAGTGCATCACGCGCCTCACACCAACCCAGCTGAGGGTTCCAATCATTGTTCATGAACCTCAAATGCGACCACTGTTCCACCATCACGTCACTGATGACTCCAGTACCCGCCCATGGGTCCCACACACCATCAATGGGCGTCCAGTCCACCTCTGTCGCCAAGCGTCTCACCTCTAAAGGCACAGTGATGATAAGCTCCAGGCCCCACTGTAGTGCGCTAGCCTCGCGCACCTGAGCCCTGGTCATATGTCTCAATTCTCCTCGCTTCTCAATTTCTTCTTCAGCCAAAGCAGGCACTAGAGGTGCATCCCTCAATTGCCTTGCTTTTGCCTTCTGCTCCCGATACTTCTTGCTTAGTACGGTTCGGTGCCCTTCATTCCAGCGTCCAGGCATAAATATTCTCACGATCTCAGAGAGCTTGTCCTGCCTACCCCAGTCCACCTGATCTGGCATGTAGAGGAACAGATCCTTCTCCTCCAACATTATTTCCCTGGACGAAATGGCTTGCCATGGCTGGGTCTTGCTTCCTTTCACCACGCGACGAGGACCCACATCTGCTGGCAGCAGACGCATGTCTGAGGACAACTTCTCGTTCAACTGTAGTTGCTCTTTCATCCCAAGCCTGTCCTCCAAAACGCAAGAGATCTTCGTCTCCTGGGTCTGCACCTCAGCGCTAGCAGCTTGCATCCTCGTGCCTAAGCACCTAGGACATAGCCACTCGCCCTCTGGCACCTCTGACAATGCTGGGGTAAGGCACCATAAATGATACCCCTTGTTGCGCGTGTCGCACAACAACATCTCCGCTTCCCCGTCAGCTTTCCTGCACACTTCACATGCCAGATGTCTGCTGGGCACAGCCGCGCTGCGGTCATACTGATCTTTGACCGCCTGCAAATGGCACGGCGCGATACTCTGCACGATGCTCTTCTCCTTGAGTTTGGCGGCGTCATCAAGCACCACCACGCCATCCCGCTATATCTTCACCAACTTGAGGATGGCTGACTTGGTGGCCACTTCCATACCACTGCGAGGCCTCTGTCTGACGTACACGAAGTCTCCCACTTTGAACTGATGTGGCTGGGGTTCATACCCACCACCCCTTCTGCCTTCATAATGCAGGGTATCCCGATGCTGCGCAACCTCCAGCCAGACTGCAGCCAACATGTACCACCAGTCGCCTTACCACCTGCGCTCTCTGCAACAAGTCCTTGACCCGGTGGTCCTTGTCGTCACTCACTTCCAGATCGAAGTCCAGGTTGGGTGCTTGCTTCAGATCAGGCGGTACCACCGCCTCCTGAGCAAACAGTAGCGTGAACGGTGCCACTCCTGTGGACTCCTGCCGAGCTGCGTTATAGCTCAGCACCAATGGCCAGAGCTGTTCGTCCCACTCATAGTCGAGACCCTTCTCCAGGGCGAGCTTCTTGAAGCAGAACTTGATCGTGCGTACCACCCGTTCTGTGAGCCCATTGCCCTCTAGTGAGTCTGGTAATGTGACCCTCCTGTCTATTAAACAGTCCCTGCACAGTTGCTCAAATTCACCCTCAAACTCCTTGCCTCCGTCCACCAGGCACTCGGCTGGCGCCCCGAAGACGGCCAGCACATGGTTGCGGAACGCTACCGCGATAGTGCTTGCCTCTTTGTTGGGAATAGGCACGCAAACTATAAATCTGGTGTAGTGCTCGGTCATGATGAGCACCCTACTCTTGCCCGACCTCGTCACTCTCCTCGAAGGCCACGCCAAGTCCAGTGACCAACGATACATAAACGATACAATTTCCAAGGGGGACAAGACTGCCTCCTCCCTAGCATAGTGGGTCTTCACCCGCTGGCACGTCTCACACTGAGTGACCACTGCCTCCACGTCCCGTTCTTAAGATCAGCCCACCAATGTCGCTGCCATAGAAGGTGTTGGGTACGTCTTATACCCCAATGACCAGTCCTGGCGTGATCTTCCTTTACCAATGCCAAACGGTCAGCAGGCTTCGGAATCCTCATCTCCTTGCCTGATAACAACGATGGAATCGCAGAAATGAGACTGGAACCGGCGAATGAGACTCAAATGAGACAGTAGGGTATTTTTTTGCGGAATTTTGGTTCCAGGGGCCATATAGATGTGGTATCCATGATAAAAAACGAACTTTGTTAAGAAATTTTGATTTTACAGCCGAAAAACAGCCAAAAACACTCCACGAAGGCTGAAAAGTTGGGATATCTGAAATTTGTTTAAAAGACAAGATTATTGCGATACTCACATATTTTGAAGTTGAAAATATGATATAATAACAAGGTAAGTTGAAAATTTATGAAAAGACCATGCATACTCCTAGCTTAGAATGTTTTTTGGGGTATTTTTGTGTCACGTGAAGCCGCGACACACTGAAAATAAGTGAAAATTGACTATAACACGGGATAACGGTGTTGTAGGCTCAAACTTATCTTAATTAAGAATGTTCAAAACAAAAGACATAAAAAAAACTTCATAGGGCAGTGCTCCACAGCTGCGGGATGGCTCATTTTTAGCCACTTCAGCTGAAATGGCTTAGGGTTTGAAGCGGGAGTGCAAGTCATGCCTTGAACTGTGATGAATGATGAAAATGCAAAGTATCCCTACTGTTCACAAGTTTCAAATATGGTCAAGAACCAAAAAAACACCACCCGCAATACGTGGGATTGAAGCATATTCACAATTACTATTTACATGCACGAGCATTACTCAGGGTTTGAGTGCAGGCTAGCCTAAGAGATGGGCGCTGGTACTTCCCCCATAAGAGCGCTGTACATCCGCACCACCGCCTGTGCATACAGTGCGTCGGCGGTGCTGCCCGACTCCCCCTGGAAGGAAGCAAGGTCTTTAAGCTCCTCTAACCTGATGCTTGCCTCGAGGGCGGCGGGTGTGCTCTGCTCCTTCAAAGCAATGACGAGCTTCTGTGCCTCTACCCCGGCCGCTCTTTGCCTGTCAGGTACCAGCCTTGGCTGTCCCACAGGCAGTCCTGGTGTACCTTGGGCGCCCAACGCCACGGGAAGCGGCTGCTGCGATGAGCCCTGAAGACCTCGGAGAGGGCCAGCTTGGCCTCCGGGCATCAAAGCCTGCGAAAGCCCCATTAGAGATGGTCAGTAGTGTGCCAGGTTTCGGAACTGCGAGGGACATATATATATATATAAAAACAATACAAAACTTTATATTCTAAAGAAGAAGGAAACCTTACCGAGATGAGCTGCATGGCGATCTCCTGGGTGTACTTCTCGCTGTTCCTATGGTTTTCCCGTTCGATGGCCATCTGCTCCTTCAGATCCTGGACGGCTTTCTGTGACTGTTCGCTGATGGCGTTTTTGAACGTGTTCATCGTCTTGTTGGAAGCCTCGGAGAGTTGCTGCTGAGCAACGACGTGTTTGTCCGTCAGCTGCACCTGATGCTGCAGGTGCTTGTTCTCAATGGCATCTTGCCTTTGCAACAGCGCTGCTTGGAGCTCCTTGGCCTCCTGGTTGCGCTCGTCCTGGTCTTTGCGCAATTCCTGCTCCCGAAGCCTTGCTTGCTTCCCCTGCTCCTCCAAGGCCTTCTTACCCTCCAACTTCGACTCCTCCAGAGCCTTCTGAAGGCGCTCGTTTTCCTTGGCAAGGTTGGCAACCTCAATCTCGGACTGGTCACGAGCACGTTTCAGCTCTTCAAGGTTTTGTCTGTCGGCGTCGGAGTCGGTGTTCCTGGCATTAGCGTTCCGCACGCTTTCGGACGTCAGCCTCAAGAACAGGTCCGCCATGTACTTCTTCATCTTGGCGTCCTGTGAGCATGTGCAGGTTTGTCAGTCAACAGTCTGGTCAAAACTTAATCAACAAAACAAAATAGGGAAAAGGGGGCCATAAGTACCATGTCCTGGACCTTCTCCTTTTTGGGAAGAGGTCTGTCTCGCCGCTTTGGGAGCTCATCCTCTTCCTCAGACTGGCTTTCTTGAACCATGCTCTGAGAAGGCTCCTGCTCTTCGTTTTGCACCCCAAAGGAACCGTGCAGTACTTCTTCATGGTGCAACTCAGGCTCGTTGGTCTTTTCGCTGTCCGTAAGGTCCTGTTTTTGCCGTAAGGTCACCGGCGGCCGACGAGAGGAAGTCCGTTTCCTTTTGGTATCTGCTGTTGGCTCTGGTGGCGATGACAGCTTTCGTTTCCTTGTGCCACTGCCCAAATCATCGCCAACAGCTCCGCTTGCACCCTTCCCCTTGGCCTCGCCAACAGCTCCGCTTGCACCCTTCCCCTTGGCCTTTAAAACTGCTTTCTGATTCCCCTTCGAGTTCTTGCTACCTTCACCAGCATGGTTGCGCACCAGCACGGGTACTTCCCGCTTGTGGTCGTGTGGAGTACTGTCCGCTAGGTCCATCATGCCTTGCATCAGTCCCTTACCACTTGACATGACATATGCCGTCACCTTTCCCACCAAACGGAAGGTGAGCCCCGCTGTGAAGTTGGAGGAGGCGAGAGTCCAGTAGTTGGTGTCGCCAACCTTTGTCGCTATCCTCGCCCCACCTGGCTGCTCCGAGCGCCTCTGCTCCTCGGCCGCGATCTTTTCCCAGGCAAAAGCCAATACCTGCTTAAAGCCTTGATACCTCTGGGCCTCCTCCGCTACTTCCCCCTTTGAAAATGGCAGCTTGGTGGGTAACGTGCTGAGGTCGCCGTCTGCATACTCGGGCAGGCGGATGTCGTGGGCGTAGACCTTGTTGCTCTGCAGCTGAAGAAACGGGTACCTGTCGCAAAAGTGCTCCTCCCGCTTGAGCGTGACATGTCGGCTTTGAAGGAGAGGGGTTTGAAACATGACGTATTCGGCCGTGTTCCCGGAATGCTTCTCGCTCATCAAAGTGGCATGCCACTGACCCGAGCTGCCTTGGCTCAAGTTGGCGCCAACGAACCGGATTGTGGCGCCGTCTAGATCAACACCAGCCTCGTTCCCCAAGTCCATCACTGTTTCTACTTGCATGCCCTGTACCAAGGGCATGCGATACGTAAGTCTCTTCTCCCGGGTGAACTGGGCCTCGAGGTAGACGTACACCTGTAGAAGCCACCATTTCGGAATAAAGAAAAGTTACAGGCCAAATGAAAGCAAACAATGTGGTTTTCAAAGGCAGGCCGGTCGCTTACCGGCTGTTTGCCGTTCACCAAACGCGGCACCAACTCCGTTCGAGCGTTCTTGACGTTCTGTTTGGCGTTTGTACCCCTCTTCCTGCGACATCTCCTCGAATGAAAGATATTCCGGGTCATCCGGACTTGGACCCCGTACGACTTGAAAGTCGACCGCTGCTCGAACATCTTTATCCTCACGGAACACGAAGGTGGTGTCCTTCACGTCTTCGTGCTGGCAGGTCAGGTACGCAATTGCATCCCCAAATGTGGGAAAGACACCTGGGTTGCCTGGTTTGCGTAGGTTGAAGATCACCACGTGATCCGCAACCGCATGCCCCGACACAGGAGGCGTCCAGATTTGTTTAAGCCATGCCAGCCCAACTAACAGAGGCAACCCTAGGCTGTTGACCTCCTCAAACTCAAGCAGAAACAGCTTTCTGCCCTCCCTTGCCTTCCACCTAGGCTGCTCCAAGGCGACGTCGTCATCCTCGTCGAGTTGCTGACTTACATGGGGTGCGTCCACGATGACGCGTGTGTCCTCCTCCTCGGGTTGGGGTCCGTACCGCCTCTCGCACATCGTCAGCATATTGCTGACGATGTTTTTTTCGTCCGCCTTGTATATTTTGCTTTCGAAAACATTATATCCGGACCCGTCCTCCAAGCATTTCAGCAGGAGCTCTTTCCCACATGCATGATCCAGTCCGAAGTCCGCATAGATGATTACAGGCTTCCCGTGCCCATCCTTCAGACCGCCCTGGTCCAAGCACTGCCCCAAAAGCACGTACTCCCACCCATCCGCCGTGACCTTTGCCAGATCCTGGCAGGTGATCAGACCCAGCGAAACAAGGTCCACGCTGAACGCATCTATTTCAGCGTGGAACTGTAACTGATCCAAGGGGTTGCCGTCCTGCTCGAAATTTTCCGGCAACAATTCCTTTGCTGCTTCCATGGCTTCTGCGAGGTTTAGCGGCGCAGGTGATCCTTCTGCTGGAACCGAAGTATTGGGTCCTTTTTTTTCGGGGCTGTCGTTGGGAGAAGAATTACCACTAGAACTATGATCTCCAGTACAATATTTCTCCATTTTTTGTGTTATCCTTGAAGCTGAGTCTTCTGAGAAAACCTTATTGTCTTGAATGTGCTTCCACAAGGGGCCGTTTAACGAATAGTTATCCCAAGCTAGAATTACTTCGCACACTTGTCCCGCATTGTCAAAAGGCACGATACAATTGCCCTCGATTTTGAGCTGAGCTTCTAAAACCTTTTCCAAGTCAGGAAGGGCCTTAGTAAACAGTTCTTGTGCGGAAGTCATAATTGTGGAGAAAATTGAAGTGCAGAATATAGAGTAAAATCTTGCGGTTTTTCGTCACCGGTACCCAGACAATAAATTGTTAAACAACTACCTGGGCACCGGTGACGAAAAACCGCAAGATTGTGTCAAGGTGGGAACAATCTACCAAAATCCTCGACGAATTCTGAGAATTCGTCGAGCGGGGCCCCAGCGCCCGTGACGAATTCTGAGAATTCGTCGAGCGGGGCCCCAGCGCCCGTGACGAATTCTGAGAATTCGTCGAGCGGGGCCCCAGCGCCCGTGACGAATTCTGAGAATTCGTCCCCAGCGCCCGTGACGAATTCTGAGAATTCGTCGAGCGGGGCCCCAGCGCCCGTGACGAATTCTGAGAATTCGTCGAGCGGGGCCCCAGCGCCCGTGACGAATTCTGAGAATTCGTCGAGCGGGGCCCCAGCGCCCGTGACGAATTCTGAGAATTCGTCGAGCGGGGCCCCAGCGCCCGTGACGAATTCTGAGAATTCGTCGAGCGGGGCATCAGCGCCCGTGACGAAGTCTGAGAATTCGTCGAGCGGGGCCCCAGCGCCCGTGACGAATTCTGAGAATTCGTCGAGCGGGGCCCCAGCGCCCGTGACGAATTCTCAGAATTCGTCAAGGGCTCTGCGGCCCTGAAAGAATTCCTGAACAATTCGTCACCAATGTCACGAAACAGAAACACCTAAAGCGGTTTACCCGACTCAGGTAAGTATTTTTTGTTCTGCTCAAAACATGGAGTCCCGCAAAAAGAGACCCTCCAGAAAGCAGCTTGACAAAAAACAGCGAAATAATATCGCCACGTTTTGCTCGGCTGAATATTCATGCGGATGCTCTGAGAGTTGCGATCGTCAGTTTGCGTACGCTTCCTACGAGAGAAACTATAATCATAAGAATCTTCTATCTCAGAGAGAGCTCACTTCTGTGCTGACTTCCACTATTGCTGATGCAGTCGTGCGGGACTCTAAAACAGGAGAGCGTTGCATCCCTTGTATCAGCACCCCGTTCAAGTTCGGTGACAAGAGGGTATGCGCTGTCACTTTCCGCAACTTGTGGGGCTTGCCACGTGCTTCATTCTTTCGGTACCAGAAGGCTGCCCTAGCATTGGATGGCATGATTCCGAAGACGACTGTTTTTCAAGAGAAAAAGATCCCCAAAAAGCCGTTCGGTCATTGTTACGACGCTTTTAAGGACTGGGCTATGGTTCACATGTTAAAAGGTCTTCCACAAGACATGCCAACCGATGGGTCGCTACAGATCAAGCCGCCGGATTACGACGTCGAGTATATTAATTACCGACGCCTGGTGGCGGAACCGGTCCTTGTCGTGAATAAGACCTTCCGGAAATACTGCAGGCACTTGGTCAAGAAGGAACTGAACATCCGTATTCGGAAGAAGGTGGAAGTGTCAGGCACGTGTTCGATATGCGACAACCTTGACGCGCGTTGGGCTAAGTTGCAGGCTTCCGACCCAGACCATGACGCTTGGAAGGAGCTAACTAAGCTGAAGGAATCACACAGCGAGACGCACAAGTATCAACGCAACTGCTACGACGCACGCAGGAGAGAAAGCGCTGATCCTCTTGGGGATATCGACTCCATCGCTCTTGACGGGGCGGCAAACAAGAATACCGTGGTGCCTCACGCCCCTCATCAAGTGAAACACATCAACGAGAAGAAACAGAATTTCTTCAACTTGCATCTGCAGCTCACTATACTACATGGTTGCATGTTGCTCTTCAATCTGAGTTTTCCTTGGAGCCAACCCAAAGGCGCGAACATGATGCTGACATCATTTACCAACCTGCTTATGCTCCTGGCTTTGGGTCATACTGGCAAACGGTTCTTCAGGAAGACGTTGCATCTTCAAGTTGACGGAGGCTCTGAAAACTGGAATCGCTACACGTTCGGCTTTTGCGCCCTGCTGGTTTATTATGGCATCTACCACAAACTCATGTTGCATCGCCTCATGGTTGGACACACCCACAACGATGTTGATGGCTGGTTCGGTTTGATGAAGATGTACATATTCGGTAAGGATGCTACAAAAGCAGGTCGATGGCTCATCTTACTCGAAGACTATATCAGCTGGCTTATATCCATTCTACACATTTGGGGAGTTTGGGAGTTTTGGGAGTTGGGGAGTTTTACAATGGGAGGCCCTGAAAAAATTGAAAATTTGCCCGAATCTAGGGTTTAAGATTTTCCCGAGTTGAATGAAATTTTATTTAATTTTCCGGTTGTTTTAGGGTTTAAGAAATATTCCTGATTTTCACTAAAAAATCATCTTTTTCAGCCTGAATTCAGGAAGGTTTATGGGGTTTTTTGTGTTAAGAAAACATAAATTTTCAATTGAACTTGTACAATATTTCATGCTTTTTTAAGCTTCAAAATTTTTTTCGAAACTCGGTAGCAAAATGATACTTTTTACGTCTGATTTTTATGAAACATGTTTTTGGGGGTTCATCGATGAACCCCTTTTATTTTTTCTAGTTTTATATGAATTTCAGGCCTTTTTGGGAGTTGGGGAGTTTTACAAGGGGAGGCCCTGAAAAAAATGAAAATTTGACCGAATCTAGGGTTTAAGATTTTCCCGAGTTTAATGTAATTTTATTTAATTTTCCGGTTGTTTTAGGGTTTAAGAAATATTCCTGATTTTCACTAAAAAAATCATCTTTTTCAGCCTGAATTAAGGAAGGTTTTTGGGGATTTTTGTACTAGGAAAACATAAATTTTAAATTAAACTTGTACAATATTTGCCGCATATTTGAGCTTCAAAAAGATTTCCGAGAATCGATGGCAAAATGATACCTTTTACGCCTGATTTCATGAAATGTATTTTTTGGGGTTCATCCATGAACCCCAACGATTTTTTTTATGTTTTTTTTATGAATTTCATGCCTTTTGGGGGTTTCGAAAATTTTCGGAATTTTGGTTAAAAAAACCTTAATTTTTTTACCACTTTCAGAAATTTCTTTGGTTGGCTTTGTCTCTATTTTTGCAGACGCTGACAGATGGTGGGCCGAAGGCCCATGGGGAGTTGGGATAAAGGGTGAGGGAGGAGGAAAATTCGGTGGGCCGAAGGCCCGTGGGGAGCCGGGAGAAAGGGGGAAGGGAGGGAAATTGCGGCCCGAAGGCCCGCGGGGAGCCGGGAACGGGGGGGGAGGGAAAATTGCGGGCCGAAGGCCTTCGGGGAGCTGGG